>JAGTTH010000532.1:0-33144 GCA_022606485.1 Agraylea sexmaculata
TATATATATAATTAATAAAAACATTTTAAAATATTTCGAGCTTCATCTTGGAATCTGCTGTTTCTGGGAAGTACGCAGTAATGACTGTTGCGTTGTATTGTGTTTGTTCTTACACACTTATTCTTATTTCTTAATCTTATGTTAGAAATTAGGCAATTATTCTTATTTAAAAAATATATTTACGGATTTTTCTAGATAATTAACATCGTTTTTCAATAATAGAGTAAATTTGGTAAAAAAAATTCTTTACGCATTTATTTTTTAATAATTTATTTTTTGCCCTTAGCATATTTTAATAAATTGTATACCTACGATTTATGTTGATTTCTTAGTTATTAAAAAATGGACACAAGTTATGAGTTTAATCTACATAAAATATTTTTTTAAACAAGATTTTTTTAATACAAGATTCTTAACCCAAGATTAAAGCAATTAAAAAACGAATTTCAAAGCTTGAGTCAATTAATCATATTGACCTGAAATAAAAATTACATGAAACCCAAACCCAAAAATAAATTGTTTATTTATAAAAAGAGTCATAAAAATAATTTAATATTTCCTTAAGCAGGGTGGTTCAATATAATTTAAGTGAAGGTTTGAGTATTAATTTATTTTTATTTAACAGCTTTCGTAGCATTTTAAGTTTAACAAAAAATTAACACTTTTACATATTGTGTCCACATTCATACGCTTATTAAAATCTTATGAAAACTGTAATTAATTATGACTCTTTTTGCATTTATATGAATGTTTCATACCTCGCTAATTTTCACACCTCGCGTTTGATGAATGGCTTTGGAAATTGTTGGTCCTTGTAATGTGGAATATAAATTTAACACGTTGGCTTCAGTTACTTCGGTCTATAGTTTCATTAGAGGCCTGAATTGGAGTTTGGAAGTTGTTTTATGGACACCATTATATCGGCAAGAATTCGATTACATTAAAGATGATTTAATTCCATTCCAAGCATGCTGAGTGAAAATAATCCCACCACGAAAATACAACATATCCTTAATAATAAACATATTTTTTTAATACATGAGTATGTTTTCATCTGTCAAAATTTCACCGCGAATATTTTCCCACGTGTCGATTTGCCTTTCAGATAAATAAACAAACACGTGTCTTGCATCTCTAATACATTTGAAATATAAATAATGCAATTTTATTAAAAATAACATCCGATTCAATTCAATTATGCAGTTTAGAAGCGAGAAACAGTGACAACATTTATTGAAAATAAAATTGGGGCGTCTTCAAAACACTATACTTGAGGCAAAACTGATCTAAACGTCGCATAACCAATATGGCAAAGTAGTAGCGGGACTTTTTTCCTATACATTAAAAGCTTGTTATCTTTAAAAATTAAATTACAAACGTAGGTATCGGTTGTATGCAAATTCTTAATACAAGTTTACGACCTCAAATTTTCCATGTTTTCAATTAAAAAAATATTAAATCCAAAAGGAATTGAAACATGATAAGATTTTCTATAATTAATAAAAATTATGAGACCTAGAATTTAGTAGCACTTATATTTTTTAATACGATTTTAACAGTGTCAATATTTCCAAGAGAAACAAATCCACTTCAAGTTTTTGCCCAAAAAATATTTATTAAATACGGTTTTCAATACTAATACTATACTTGAAGCGACTGATCTAAACGTCACATAACCAATATGGCAAATTAGTAGCGGGAATTTTTTCCTATAAAAGCTTGTTATCTTTAAAAAATAAATTCCAAAAGAAGGTATCTGTTGTATTCCAATTCTTAATACAAGTTTACGACCTCAAATTTTCCAGGCTTTCAATTAAAATATTATTAAATGATACATAATAAAAAAATCGACGATAAGAATTTCTATTATTGATAAACATGTTACTAGACCTACAATTTTCAGCTCTTTTATTTATTTTTTATACGAATTTCAACAGTGTCAATATTTTTAAAACAAACAAATAAACTTCAATTACTCACTTAAAAATATTTATTAAATGCGATTTTCTTTACTTATTTAAAAAATCATGCTCATCCACACCTCCTAGACTTATATATATTGATAAAACTACATTAATTCAATAATAATGATGATAATACATAATAAATAATCATGGCACATATGTTAAGTAGTAGTAATCTCCCGCTGTGAACGGTCAGTATATTATTTCGACTGTTTTGGAATGTGACGTCTTAATTTCATCGAATTTATTCATTTGCATAGATTAAATATTTGGACATCCAAAATAATAACATTATTTTTTTATTTGTTTGTTTCAGGTGAGTTCATTTTCATATCGATTAGATCGAACGGGCATTGACGTCACACCAACTTCAATTGGGGTGATAATCAAATTGAAAAAAAAAATCTTTTATTTAAGTTAATTAATAAGGTGGGTAGTTACTTATTGGAAATATTTTTTTTTAAATAAATATAATTATTAATTGACGTTGTGTGACGTCAATGCATTTAGGTTCGAGTTCAAGATATGTTTTTAATTCATTAAAAAAATTATTTATTTGCTTTTATTTTTGTAAAGCAAGTGTCAACCTTTAGACAGCCAAATAATCGTGATATCTTAACAAAAAATTATATTATAACTTAAAAGTGTGACCAATCACGCTCGTTGATAAGTGATCTCACCTCTAGGCATGTCTCAAATCTAACATTTACTCTACAAAAACGAAGAGTAGTATAAAATATGTAGGGTAATTATATTGTAGTCTTTCCCAGGTAACATTATTTAAATAAGCATATTTTTATTATTTAAAAATTATGCCGAAAAATAGAGAAAATATGCCAAGACTTCATTCGATACTATTTATTCACTTCTAAGATGTCTCAAGTCTGGCATTTACTCTACAAACACAAAATACAAAGTGTTTTATAAAATCAGTGGCGTAGTTAGACTGTAGTTTTTCCCAAGAAACATTATTTAAATATACATATTTTTTTATTTTTTTTAAATTATACCGAAAAATAAAGAAAATATGCCAAGACTTCATTCGATACTATTTATTCACCGCTAGGTTGTCTCAAGTCTGACATTTACTCAACAAACAAAAAATACAAAGAATTTTATAAAATCAGTGACGTAGTTAGACTGTAGTCTTTTCCAGGTTATATTATTTAAATAAGCTTATTTTTATTATTTTAAAATTAGACCGAAAAAATAGGAAATATGGGAAATCTTTATTCGATTCTATCAAGAAGAACGTGTCTACTCTCTTGAAAGGTTACATTATAGTAAACAACAGGTTTAGAACCCAAGTCTATGACTATTAGGTAAAATTATAATATAAAATAAATGATATAAACAAAGTCTTAAAACGCAGCCTGAAAATGACTTCCATACGATCCCGTTTTCAAAATGGCGCCGACTGATAATTAAAGGGACGATTCATCACGCGAGAATCCGGCTATTTTCATAAATCCAGACAATTCAATTTGAAGATGTGCCCTCTACAAACAATAAATAATACAATACCATATTTCTGTATATAATGGCCACACGTTGCCAACACGCAAACCCGTTGAAATAATAAATTTGTTCACGCCGAAACTAATTTAGCCGGCAATCAATTCATATGCATACATCTACACGGAATTCTCTCTTATAATATTTATTAATATTCACAATTATACTATTCGTGGCTGTGGCTTTATGCATTCCACACTTTTATATTATATTAATTTAGTCTAAATCGCATATTTTTATACTGTTTTATGAACCAAATCATCTTAAATTCTGTTGTTTTAATGATGTTAAGCATATTTTTTAAAACATGCGAATATTTTTAATTTGTATAAATACGAAATTGTTAACATAAGTAAGCTCTCTAAATATATATATATAAATATATATATATATATATATATATATATATATATATATATATATATATATATATATATATATATATATATATATATATAAATGAAAATATATACCAACAGAATGGTTATCTCAATATTAGATTCAGAAAAATTACTAAATAATTAATTCAATTATTTAGTTTATGTTATTCCTGTTTTTTTTTTTTTAATAAAGTGACTTGACAAGGTTGGCCCAATTTGCTGCGACACTAAATTCTGTGGCAATTAGGCAAAACTACATAAATAAGAAATACCAAGTTTTCAAGTTTTAAAAAACTGTGAAATTACATAAAATAATGGGTAGGAGATAATCATTTATATGTTGTCATATAAGGTCACTCTGTACTGTACTTCACTACGCCACTGATAGTGCTTTTAAAATAATATTACTTTAATTCCCATTTTAACCAGAATCTTTAATATTTTTTGTCTCATATGATTTTAGTTCACCGTGTTTATTTGTTTAGAGTTTGCGTCAATTATTAAAACGCTTAAAATAATCGATTCCCAGGCATACGTCACCGTAAATACGATAGTATAGTTACTTAGCTACACTTATGTTCGGTTTTGTGTTAGTTTTTGCCTCGCCCGAGGCTCAGACGAGGCACTAATTAACAAAAAAACGACCAAAAGTACAGCAAAGCAACTCTATTATCGTCTTTACGGTGTACGTTTACGGCGACGCACGCTTAGGAATCCCAAGCTTAAGAGAGTTCACCATTATTGACAGATTTTTGTACGAGTACATATACAAAATGCATTTAATGGACACTAAAAATTTTTTTCGTAATTATATTATGTCAGTACGGGATCTAAGAGTTTTTTCGTATAAAAAAATAATTTAATAATAATAAAATAATTTATTATGACAGTTTGTGAATCTTCGGTTAATGAGTGAATATATGATGTCAAAAAAAATCATTTTCAAGATTAAGTTCAAATGAATAAACAATAAGCAAGTATGTTGTCATAACTCCTAAGGTCGGTGACCGTATTTTCATCAACAAGAAGTAATATTGTAATCATGTTGTCATAATGTCTCAGGCTGCTGACAGTTTGAGATTATGTTGTTGTTTACGTACTATTGTTGTTTCATGAATCCTATGACGTATGCTTATAATAATACAAATTCAAAACAGACGGTCAATCACCTAATAAGTAAATAATCAAGATTCTCAAACTTTTTAAAATAATAAATAAAAATTGAAAAGATTAACTAGCCGACTTGGACCATTAATTGTGGTGTAGATGGATAACATGTTATATGAATCTTCAATTGAATTATTTTAGTATGAATACAAAAAAAACATGTTGTATATGTATACATATATTTTAACAGGTAATATTCTCCATTAAAATGTCTGTTGTAACGTATTTAGATGATGTTAATTATTGCGCAAGTATCCATTATCTTATCTCGAACAGTTTTCGGTTGGAATTTTTGTGCCTCTCTGATTAAACATTCGGAAATCTCAGCAAAAGCAGTTCAACGCCTTTTTCCACTCAAATACGGAAACATTGTTGACGAAAATGCCTCTTTCAATCATTTTAAATGACGATTAAAATCTGACATTTATTGTTGACATATCGTATCAATTAATAATTGTGCGCTCAATTTAAAAACCATACAGACTATTAATTGCGGCGATTTCATTTCGAATGATCTATTTTAATGGCAGTTTTATTATCGACAATACGTGCTCCTCTATTATTATCATCATCAGCAGTAGGATACTCTTATAATCTCATAAGCTATTAAAATAACCACCCCTATATTTTTATCGCCCATTGACTTACTAGCTATACATATATCAAGAAGCAACCTCTTTCGGGTAAAAGAACTTTGAATGTTTTTAATATATAAATAATAATAGAAAAATAAATATAAATTATTACTTAAAATAATCAATAAGATCAATATGCAGACAATTTTAAAACACATTTCATGAGTTATATTCTTATTATATATTTATTTATGTAAGTGAATATAGACGCTCATGAGATTTTTTTACAAAGAAATAAAAATATTATTGTATAATATTTAAAAAACAGAGAAATTACATAAAATAAAGTGTAGAAGATAATCATTTATATGTTTTCATATAAGGTCGCTCTGTACTGGCTGTAGGTGGCAGAATTGGTGGAAAAGAGATTACCCGTAATTAAATCTATTCAAAGGAGAATGGAAGAGATAATTATATGATGAATAATATATATAACTATAATTATAACATTAAAAATATGTCATAGTAATCAAATTACAAAACAATTTATTATTGAGTTCGTGGTTAAGGAATAGAATAATATTATATAATAGTACGAATAGTTTTTTTTTGAGAAATTTGACGCATATTTAAAACACAATAAAACAATAAATTTTCACCATTTATTTTGAGGCATTTGAAAGCGACCTGCATGTTTTATTTTTAAATATTAAGTATATAAGCTTTAATATCATGAATAAAACTACATATATTTTATTAAATAAATTGTACAATAATATTATTTAAAAGTGTCCTCTATAGACTCGTCATGCATCATTTGTTAACAGATATTCCACACATAATAAAAGTCATTTAAGGATTGTCCAACAAATATCATTAAATATGAATAAATTATAGAGTCGTAAAGTAGGCTTTTTTCATAGTTGCAACATTACTATTGAAATCCCATCAAAAGTAACATCGTAAAATTACACTCGAGATCGAAACACGTTTTTATGGGCACTCTTCTTTTTAGCACCGATTGTCAACTAAAATGTTTTATTGACTATTTTCTAAATAATTTAGTGGCCCTAGTGTAGTCTATTTTCCATGTGAATGAGTGCATTTGCAAAGGTGTGGCTTTTCAGTGCAGCACTCGTCTTCTTTGGTGGGAACTTTATCATCAATACAATTTGACACACATTAGGACACATTCATACTATCCGACAATATATTTTATAATATTATTATTATATTCTTACCTGCATCAAAGCTCAGGAGATAAGACGCGTGTCTACAAATGCCATCATGGTCATGGGTTCAAATAAAAAAAAATGATTTGATCGGTTATTACGACGAATACTATTAATAAAATCCCAATCGATCGTCTTGATCCAGGTTTACTATGATTTGCTGTATTTTAAGGTAAATACAGATTATTAAGTCGGTGACCTGTGTAACTAGTAATAGTTAAGATCACCGACAGACAATTAACACGTTGTTGTGTATGAAAAACCCTCTCAAAAAAGCTCTATCTAGGTTCTCTGGTATTCCAGACGACTGTTTTGTCTTAATAATAATAAAAATAAATATTAGCAGGCCATACAACTGGATGTATAAATATCAAGATGGCGGTCCAAGTAGACGAGTCTGAGTGAGATAACACTAATTGTTTAAGCGCTCTAAATGTCGGTGTACATTGCTCTTCATTCCTGTTGTTTAAACACTGTTAATCACCTTGATTATAGTGCTGCCTCATTTAAACTCATCTGCTTCGTCCATTATCTTGATCTTATTGTATGGCCTGCTAATGTATCGGTGGTGTCGATAGTCATAAGACACGAGACATCTTAAGACATCTATGAGCTCCATATGTGTGACACGCCTTACACAAAAATACCAGGTGGGTCAAGGACATGAATATTATAATCACTTAGTATATTTACCTGAGTAATAAAAGGGATAGGCTCAAAACTATGGTCATGGCTTCGATCGACTATAATGACTAGTAGGAAATTGAGAATAATAATATATATTTGGGTTCGTGTATTTTAAGATGAATGCTGAAGTTATTAATACATATATCATAAATAATATATCCATGTCTCTAGAGAGATTGTTGAGTGTTTGTTACTCGATGGTGAAGAAATTAATATTTTTTCCAAACTCAAGAGAGACTGATCAATCTTCTGGAAGCAAGCAGACTTGCCCTGATTCCCCGGCGTATTCAAGATAATTTTATTTTTAATAAATTAAGCTGTCATGGAAGAACATCGACTTGTGAAATAATATGACGAGCGTTTATTGTCGTGGCTTACAATCCGCTATGATATCCGTGACAAATGATCAATGGAGTACGATCCTGTCAAGGATTAAGGATTTGGGCGTGTTACCTGTCTTCCTCACCATCATGATATTATTTACCGTGACAGAACTATAAGGATGATGTCATCAAGAAAACCGAACCAAAAAATATGCGAGCATTCTGATTTATTTTAAGCCTAACGTCGATCGTATGAAGATTATGGTTGAACTTAACCACAAAGTCAACTCATTCGCTTATAGTAATTTTTAAAAATATTTATATTTTTTCATAATGTTGTATAGATCATTTACTATTATATATTTCTTTCGTACATAATATCATTCAAAATTTAATAGTTTGACTAGAATTTGCACCAAACGATCACAATTCAAACGTTTTCGGTCTTCTTAAATATCCCCCATTCTTTGCCATTTCCGAGCAAACTATTCAATATACAACCATATTATGTATGATAAAAATGTAGAAAATTAGACGTTCTATAAAAATCATAATCACATACTTATAGAGAAATTGTCAAACTTGAGATACACGCAGAATTAATTAACTTCAAACGACTGTGATTCATTGGTAGTATTATAAAATTATATTTAATTAAATTATACATTTGCCCCAAAAACCTAAATAAAGAGTAGTATTAAAATATTACCATATCCGTTCGTATGTGTTTATAAATAACTCAATCAAAAATTTGAAAGTGAAAGGAGAACCGAATATAATTTTTTTGATTACAGCTATTAGAATAATGCAGTTTGTTTTGGGCGGATATTTCGTGTACTATAAAAAATCTAATTACAGGTTATTTATTAAGCTTACAAAAGCTTTACAAAGCTTGATGCTAAAATTATAATAATACTTTATATAAAGAGTCTTATAAAATTCACCCTCGTCATTGCAAAGGCTCTTCAAACGCTTTACATTTAATATAATGGGCCGAGTGTAATTATTTTTTCATTAAAATTCACTTTGTAAATTCCAATAAAATCTCTTTTAACAAGTTTACTTAGGACGCAATAACGGCACGATAATTTTATATTGAAACTTTCATTAATTATTAAGTGTTGATTTTACAGTCTACACGACACTTTTATCGACGATCGTAAATCTGAATTCGATTTTCCCATCGACGTGTTGCTTTTATTATTATTCAATTTTTACTATCGACTTTCACAATAATGAAATGTTTTATTATGAACACAAACAAATTATTGTTTAGCATTAAACACGTGTATATAATTTATCGACTATGAATTATCAATTGCAAGTTGGACAAGAGCCAAAACCTCAACTATCTTAATCACAAACTCTCTAATGCACTCAACGTTAAATAAATCACAGTTAATGGACGAGACACCATCGCTAATTAACATTTTGTTAATACTCATTTAAATACATGACCTATCGAAGGTGGATTTATTGATTCGAGTGTGAATATTTACATAATAATGTTTTGTTTTTATCGCTTAATTAACAATGATTTAATACCAGTATAAATAAACTGCTGGATTATGTATTCAACATAATAAAGGGATAAGAAGTAAAAGTTTAACAGTAAGTTATTTTTATAGAATTTATTTGGATCTTTTGAAACTAATTATTTAAGAATTGCCCATTACCTCTCTACATATAATTAAATTAAAAGGAACATTTTGTAAATTCTCTTATAAGGCGTTAATAATATTAAATAAATTATTTTTATTTGAAATTAATACGGAATAACAGCTTCTGATTATTATAAGCGAAAATAAAATACGGTTACCATTAATTTATTAATAAACATATTTCTTATATTTTTGTGATCGATTAAAAATATTCTTATTGATCCAAAAAATTCCATCCTGTTTCATGATAATGTTCACTTCATAAACCAAGAAATCAGAGTTAAATTGAAATATCGATGACAATTTAATTTTAATTAGCTTCGTTTAAGCTACTGCCATTTTTATTACTGATTAATATTAAATAACAACTGCTGATTTTTAAAAAAACTACTAATAGATGATCTAAACTTACAAATTAATTTATATATTTAATAAAAAATTTTTGCGATCAATAAAAAATATTCTTATTGCTCCAAAAAAAGTCCATCCGGTGTCTCGATAGTATTCACTTCATAATCCAAGAAATCAGAGTAAAATTGCATCAAGACGATCAATGACAAATTAATTTTAAATGTCAGCTACGGCCACTTTTATTACAGATTAATATAAAATAACAGCTGCTGATTATTTTTAGTGAACAAAAGTATGGTTAATATAAAAAAATAATAACTGATGACCCAAACTGACAAATAATATTTAAGTTTTACCTAATATTTTTTGCGATCAATTAAATATATTCTTATTGATCTCAAAAAAGTCTTTCCTGTGACTCGATAGTATAATCCAAAAAAAAACAGAATAAGATTGAATCAAGACAATCGATAATTTGTGCCAAATAGCAATTTAGTAGTAACAAAGTAGTAGGAGTAGAATTTGCAATTTTCGTATTATTCAATTAAATATAAATAATTTTAGTTATTATAACCACAAGCTAAAATCAGTTTGCATGAAAAATAGCAATCCCAGTCAAATATATTAAAAGTTTATACATAAATACAAGGAGAAGGAGAATGCGTTGTCCATTTTATTTAGTGCTTTTGTAATATCAAATTCATATTACTGATTATTTTATAAAATATTTTTTAGTAATCTGACAAGATAAGCGTATAGTACAGAGTTATTTTCAATGATTGCATTTAAATATTATTGCTTTTTTTCTTTCCACATCGATACTTGATCGATGTGACATTCGAATAGAGGCCAATTTACATATAATGCCTGCTGGACGCATTCATACCATCACAATAAATTATTACAACTAAACATTGTATATTAAATTGTATCTCTGTATATTCTCTAATAAAAGACCCATTAAAACCGTTTAATTGTTTCTAGTGCTCTTCCAAACTTAATTGTTGAAAAAAAAGCCTTCATAAAAGGTGAAAATGGCTGCTTTGTGTTGCAGCATTCCAATTACGTCATAAAAAACTAAATAGTCGTTTGTCTTTGCAACCTAATATATTTAAACTGTGATATTATAAAACAGAGCTTCTCATTTTTTTATAAAAAGGGGGGAAGTAGAGTATCATATAGTAGCACAAAAATATATATTCTTACCCTCGATGGTTAAAAAGCTAGATTTAGTAGCTTACTTTTAAAATTCTCAATTTATATCTAGACTCACTTATTTTTATTCATTTATTCCCGCTAATAATAATAAGTTATTCGACATATATAAATATGGCCGTTAATTACAAGAAACAGAAACTATTTATTTAATATTATTAAGGCCTTATATAAAAAAGGGTTAAATAAAAAAATACATGAGGTAAACAATTGAAAAATTAATTTTAAATAATTAATAATAATTGTATCAAAAATTACCCGTGCTTTATTGGATACTCAAACTGTGTAATTGTTTAATTTTTATTGTTATACAATTAAAATTGCAATATATTAGTGTACCTTAAAATGTCATTATTTAAAAAAAATCCTATCCTGTATATTAATGTAAGATAATATAAAAATAAAAAAACAAGTGAATAATTGAACAATTAATTTTAAATAATTAGTAAGAATTGAAATAAAAATGATCGTTGCTTTAATGAACACTTAAATTGTGTAATTGTTTAATTTCTATTTATATACAATTGAAATTGCAATTTATTACTGTACCTTACAATATCATCATTTAAAAAATCCTATCCTGTATGTTAATGTAAGATAATATAAAAATTAAAAAAACAAGTGGTGAATAATTAAACAATTAATGTTAAATAATTAGTAATAACTGAAATAAAAAAGATTGTTGCTTTATTGAACACTTAAATTGTGTAATTGTTTTATTTTTATACAATTAAAATTAAAATATTTTACTGTACCTTAAAATATCATCATTCAAAAAAATCCTTCCTTATGTATGATAATATAAAAATAACAAATACAGGAGATGAATAATTGAACAAATAATTTTAAATAATTAGTAATAATTGAAATAAAAATGATGGTTGTTTTATTGAACACTTAAATTGTGTAATTGTTTTATTTTTATACAATTAAAATTAAAATTTATTACTGTACCTTAAAATATCATCATTTAAAAAAATCCCTTCCTTTATATTAATGTAAGATAATATAAAAATAACAAATACAAGAGATAAATAATTGAACAATTAATTTTTAATAGTAAGTAATAATTGAAATAAAAATGGTCCTTGCTTTATTGGACACTCAAACTGTGTAATTGTTTAATTAAAATTGCAATATGTTACTGTACCTTAAAATATCATCATTTAAAAAAATCCTATCCTGTATATTTAAAAAAATAATAAATAATTGAGGAGCGTGGATGGAATAAAGGCGTACAGGTACTAAAGTTCAGTTAAGAGATAATCGAGTTAAAATTTCTATATGTAATATGATATTTATTTGCACGAGTCATTTTACGCAAAAGTCCTTGAATTAAAAATTATAAGATTTCATAATCTGCATGTCCCTTAAGCTATGATCAATTTCATTTTATATATTAAATAATTTCAAAATATTTTTAGATGTTTTTAATTTGATTATGCATAACAATTCCACATTTTCATACTTCATTTTTAAAATAAAAAAATTCAACTAATCGATAAAAAAAACACTTTAAAGCAAAAATGAAATCAAAACTCAAAGATAAACGTCCTATTAAAAACCAGGCAGAACATAAAAAAACATTAACAAATTGAAAATTTCAATTAAAATTACCCTAGTTTTATATAAATGTGGAAAGTGAAATTCGAAACATTAGTAAAACAATGTAATTCAAACTTTAAAATATCCAATTTGAGCACACGGTCGCTTTGGGAACTTTTTCCGAGACGACATTTTCTTCTAATGTCACTTTTTATTTTCATGATTGTATCCAACCAAAGTTCGCAAAGCTGCTGCTTAAATATTTTTTTCAAATGATAAAGTCGGTCACTTAATGGAGCGGCAATAAAAGCGTAAGGCCGATGTTTGCGTTGACGTCTGAATTGTGGTCGCTCGTTAAAAAGATGACAGTTTTTTTTATTATTTTATAATAACACAACTAAATTCATTTTTAATATAATCGGATTAAGTCGCGAGCAAAAGCCATGTTGCTGTCGCGAATCACTCGCGTTCTATGTGATATGTTAATTTTCCTTTATGCACAGAAATTCGAATGAAGCTCAGAGCAAGTTAATAATATTAAGTTAATATATTTTTATTACTCTAAGGAATGAAGCTACATATTTTAATACGGTTAATGTGACAAAGTGCTAAGTTAGTTGTATAAATGAGGCACTTTTAAAAATCTAAAATCCCACAATACACTAGCAAATTCTAACGTTGGTTAAATTATTTAGGGTTTAAGGGAACCAGAAGTCAAAGAGAGAAACTCTCACATGAGAATGATTGAATTTATTATTATTGATATTTAGATTTTGTAAACAGTCTACTGTTTCTAAAGGAACTTTGGTTTTTTATTGCATCTTCATAATCTAAAATCTGTGTGCTCTCAGTCTTAATGGAACTGAGCCACATATTGTATGTATGAAACGTCAAAAATGTTGATTTTCAATCATTATTTAACGTATTAAGTGGGATTTCTTCGAAATAGTAAAATAGTCCTATTTGACCGGCAACTAATGTAGATTCATCCATTATTTATAACACATTTCATTTCTCTGTCAATGGAAGGTATTTAATCGTCAACTGATATATTTTATAAATAATAATTAAACCGAGTGACACATGACAGGCAGTGTTACCAGATTGAATATATGGCTCAGTTCCATAAAGACTTAAAAGCACACAGAATATTTTTGCACTTACGATATTATACGCTGGAGCAGTATATAATATATTTGTGCCAAATTCCTTATCAAATGTGCAAATAATACGAATGTGGTTAACCAAACATATATTGACCGACAGCAGTTATTGGGACATGGTTTACCAAAATAGCAACTGGCTTTCAATTTAAGGTCCGCTAATAAAACTTTTAATGGCATTTGTGTGTTTAGTTTATTTTAGTCGACGATACTGCGTCATACAAACTACTAATATTGACCTTGCTACTTCTCAAAGGTATCTTCATCATCTATAAAATACCCGTAAATACTACAAAGTGACCTAGAATTTCCCATGTACAATATATCATCGCCTTGCTTGATTTTTTTTGCGCTGGTAATAAAACTAGTCTTAAAATAACTTATTTAGGGAGTAGTTGTTGAATGAAGAGTTGCAGGTTGGAATCCCACTAACTGACATTTTGAATTATACCTGTCTATTTTACTACTTGTATTTTTTATAATTTTGCAGTGTGGCCAATAACGACTGTTTGAAGTAAATTAGCAGAAAGGAGGAGGAATTTATAAAATAATAATTGTTTAATAATAAATAGTCTAAAATCTTTGATAATCATTCAAAATGGATACGATAAAGTTTTTTGACGTATTTGAGCTCTTCGTGAATTGGTTTTATAATTTAATAATGAATACAGGTGTAATTAATTTATCAAACTTTATATGCATTGACAAATTTCAACAGTTATTTATATATTTTATTGTTAACTTTGTTCAGTTAATATCCGAAATTTTAAATAAAACAACACTGTATACCAAATAATAAAGCAATTTAATAATAACAACAAATCCAAACGTTTTTTTATCGCACTATTTGTAGCAAAACTTCTCTGTTAAGTTTTGGGTTCCTAGGCGTGCGTCACCGTAAGCTTACACAGTAAAGACGGTAATAGAGTTGCTTTGCTGTACTTTTGATCGGTTTCTTGTTAATTAATGCCTCGCCCGAGGCTCAGAGGAGGCATTAACTAACAAAAAAACCGATCATAAGTGTAGCTAAGTAACTCTTTTATCGTATTTACGTATGTCTGCCTGAAAATTCAATTAAAAATTTAAGCCCCGCAGTGCTCTATAATTACGAACAATTGAATATCTATTATCCAACGTTTGTTAAGGTGACTAACTATCTCATAAAAAATAAGGTCAAACTATTTAAATTGTTAAGGGATTCATTTTCATAAAAATTATGACAATCATATAAAAGACATGGTTTAAAAAAAGAGAATATTTAATTTATTTACGGCCTGAGGAATTTTTTTGGACGGTTTTTTTATACACCACAACGTGTTAATTAATTGTCTGTCGGTGATCTTAACTATTACTAGTTACACAGGTCACCGACTTAATAATCACTATTTACCTTACAATACAGGAAATCAGAGTAAACCTGTATCAAGACGATCGTTCGGGATAGTATCATTCCCGATGAAATCAATTTAATTTTATACTTGAGCAGTATTTGAACCCATGACCACAGTATTTGTAGCCACGCTTCTTATCCCCTGAGCTATTACGCAGGTGGATTTTAATATGATTGTTGGCAAAATAAAGTATATATATATATATATATATATATATATATATATATAGAGTTATATATATATATATATATATATATATATATATATATATATATAATAAATTAAAAATGTTGGCTTTTACCAAATGCAGGTAAATGAATTCCCATAGAATAACTGAGTCCTGGTAATCGGTCAACCCTGAATGAATGTTCGATGTCCAATATTCAAAGCTGAGACTGAGTGTTGATTAATTGTCATACATTTGTTGGCAATTGTCCCATATAAAAAATATTGTTGGTCATATTAATAGATTGTAATGGATAGGATCACACGCGTCGTACAACTCGATCATAATATTGTCGTGCAGACAAATTGACTCATATTCTTCATGATTAATACATTCAACAAAACAAACGGCTGCCTTTGAACACTTTAAAAGGCATTCATCACAAATATTCTGCATTACCTGCTGCTTGAATTACTGAGGCGATTAATAAATAAGGCAGAGATTTAGCAAATAACTCAAGTAATTTGATCAGTTGTTACGACTGGGAGATCGGGAATAATATTAATAAAATCCCAATCGATCGTCTTGATCCAGGTTTACTCTTATTTGCTGTATTGTAAGGTAAATACTGATTATTAAGTCGGTTACCTGTGTAACTAGTAATAGTTAATATCACCGACAGACAATTAATTAACTCGTTGTTGTGTTAAAAAACTCTATTATGTCTATAATTGTTGAACGCGTGTGTATGTTATAAGTCTGTCTGTACGGATCCCTCAACCATCAGTGTTACCATATGGAAGAATAATATTTTATATAATTACTTAACTACAATTGATACATATCTATAATCTCGAAACGGTTATTATATTGATAATAATATTAAATTAATTTAAAAATAATATAAGATATTTAATAATGCATAATAAATGAAAATTTATTGGAATACTCTGCTTTTTAAATATTGTGAAGAGTGTTGTCATCATATTAAAACCGTATTAAATTATTTTATTTATAATTTGCTGTGAAAATTCAAACATCTTTTGGATGAAAAAATTACCGTCCTATTAAAAAACCAAACAGAACATCAAATAACATTAACAAATTGAAAATTTATATTAAAATTACCCTAGTATAATATATAATAGTTCTTAACCAAAATATATTATTTATTAAAAATAAAACTGCTAGCAATTAACAAAATATAGGCATTCCTATTTATATCTTTAATTCAAATTTAGTTTGTAAAATTATTTTTCATTTGATTTGCCAAAATTTATAAGAATTAATTGTCGTATTGAATATTTCTACAAACTCAGACTATTTTAGATCATAATAATTCGTGGTAATCATTTAGTATATAAATACAAATTTAAAAAGATTCAATATTTAATTAAAAAATACGCCTACTTAATATATTATTAGACATTATATGAAGTAGTTTATAAGAAGAAATTTTTTGATTCACAATTTTTTTAACAAAAAATAAGCATTTACAAAATTGTATTGCATGAATTCGAAAATACAGTTTTCAATGCATTGAAAAGTATATTTTAAAATACCTACTAAAATAAATATTTGATTTGATTTATTGAATGAAATTTCCTCTCCAAGTCGCGTTTCTAAAACAGCTTTATATTATGTTAAGCCATAGAAAAGGACTTAAACTACGAACGTGAGTTTTCAACATTTCTCGGAAGATTTCAACCTTAAAATTCTCTCATGCTTTTAGTTTGTGTCCTTACATATATTTTTAATAGACAATTAATAAATTAAAGTATGTACGACCCCATTCTTAAATAGCTAATTTTTAAAAATCATAAGATTATTTAACACATTTTAATAATTTCATAATATTTTGTGTATTATGAATGAGTAAATAACCTAAGAGAGGTTCTCATTGATAATATGTAAATATTGCAGTTGCAATGTTTGACATAAACACTGTGTGAATTCCATAAATCATTTGCTTCTGGTCTTTAACCATATTATTAAATATTAAATTAATTACCTGTTGTCCGGTTTTATAAGTCAATCAATCTAAAAGCCGAAATACTATTTTTTAATATTAAAAGAGTGGGTGTTTTGTTGCCGTGATTTATTAGTCGAGATAACATCTGCTAATTATCCCGTACAATAGACGACTTTTGAAACTGTTAATGATTTGAATAATCATTAATCTTTGAAAATTTTAGCTATCAGTTAACTTCTAAACGGTTTAAAAAAAATAACGTATAAAAAAATTGTGCTATTTTTATGCAGAGGTCATCTATTTTTAATTTTTTTATCAAATGTTACTATACTAATTTTTATAATCCATCTAATCAATTTAAAAAATAATCATATGTTAATTTATTATGTACATATTTACTGACGCGTAAGGAAACCAATTCAATTTTATTTTAATTGTGATCATATACAGGGTGGACTTTAAATAACTGAGAATATTTTAGGGGGTGGTAGAGTATCGCAAATATTATTATAAGCCATTTTTTTAAATTAATTAATAATATTAATTACGTATAACAGACACAATACACACGTAACAATCACTTCAGAGTACTTCACAGAAACAGCTAATTCTAAGATAGTATCCCAATTTTTTAAACTATTCTTGCCCTACCACCCCTTAAAATATTCTCAGTTATTTCAAGTCAACCCTGTATTTAAATATGACGTACATAAAAATTGTAAATGTGTATTTAGATTATGATTAAATTCGTGCACTATGTGTGCATGCCGAATTTATTATATTTAAAATCCATTATACATTTGAATGATCAAAGTCTTAATAAGTAAAATAAATAAATTCTCCAATCTTAGATGAAACAAGAACCCACGCCTAGCGTTACTTAACTTTTCAATCACATTTTTTTACATCTCTAATAAATAATATAGAGGCTCATTTGCTTGAACATTTGTAATAAATGTTTACACGGACAAATGGATAAAAGGGGAGTGGCCAGTTGTATAAATTATACAACTTCCGAAACGATTAGTTTTTGAGGTTATGTTAGATTAATCAGAGTATATTATTTTCAAAGAAATATTTCTATGCAATAATTCATAGGTGTTCAAGACCCCCCACGCGGTCTTGTAATTATTTAATTTTATCTCATTTTTAATCTCGATTTATTAATTATTATCCTCGGGGCATTGTCTGTGTTTGCACCTTGTAATAAATAATATCCTATAATAATTTATTCAAAGGGAATTTTCACGCAGCATACCAGTTACGTTTTCCAGTACATTAAACATCGGAAACACCTTCATCTGTCCCCCAAAACCTACATTATATTATAATTTATTTAATATTTGTTATTTTGATTATGGAAGCAGGTGGTGAAAAGGCATTCATATTGCGTGATCAGGTGCCTCATCTTCCACGTCCTGGTTGAAGATTGATGGCTCACGATCTTCACCAATGTCCCTTATTTTAAAGGTCATCCTTAAATAATATATATGAATAAATTCATCCTTGTGAATTCCAATCAAAACGGCGTATAATTCTCCAGGGAACCTTTTTTAATTGGCGTATGCATTTACGTCATATTCAAGCTTTCGACGCAGACTGAGACTAAAAGCTTTTTTAAATACTGGATTCCCAAATCACCGAAACTTTAATACTGAAGTCAAGTATTGCGCCAAAATAATTCAACAGCAAATAAAAATGTTTTGTGGAAAATGAGAACGAAAGATCTATGAAATTACAGCTACATTTATGCAAAACGAACTATTTATTTCGCCTGCTCCGGCGTGTAAAATATGTGTGCTTTTAAGTCTTTATGGAACTGAGCCACACATTGCATGTATGAAACGTTAAAAATGTTGCTTTTCAATCATTATTTAACGTATTAAGTGGGACTTTTTCGAAATAGTAAAATAGTTCTATTTGACCGGCAACTAATGTAGATTCATCTATTATCTATAAAACATTTCATGTCTCTGTCAATAGTAGGTATTCAATTGTAAATAGTTATATTTTATAAATAATAATTAAACAGATAGACACGCGACAGGCAGTGTTACCAGATTGAATTTGTGACTCAGTTCGATAAAGACTTAAGAGCACATAGATTTTTTTTTTGCAATTACGATATTATATGGTGGAGCAGGCGATTTAATACGACCTTATAGACAATTTGATGGATAATTAACACAAAAATATATCTACAAATTGACAAGGAGGGAATAAAGCAAAGATTAATTTCTCTTTATTGTTAAATATTATGTTGAAAGACTGAATATTTTGGTTTTTATTATTAACAATTACACAATTTCAGTTTTCTGAAAGCCTGCCTATTTTTATTTCGTATTATTGTGGATTTATACTGTCGTATAATAATTAGTAATATTACGAAAATATCCATGGGTTACTAACAAAAAAAACTAATATTTGTGGCATTGAAAGACAATATTTTAATGCTATATGCCATATTAGCTTTTATTATAATAAGACTATGACATTATTATAAGTTTTTGTGTAATAAGTTTCAAATATAGATACAACTTAAACTGAATATTTCACTCAAAAGGTGATATTTTGTAGTGTAGAGAATGAGGAATAAAATTAATACAAAGATTAGGCAAATTCCTAAAAATAAGTCCTTAAATATATCCTAAAATATCCTCGAAATGTCTTCACCGCATGAAATAAACCAAAAAAATATTATTTAAAAAAATATATAATTATTTATACAGTCACAGTTTTTTTTTATAATGTATTAAAAATATCCCACGCATTTTGTAACACCGTTAGTTTCATATTAAAAATATTATCTTTCCTAAGCGCCGCGGAAATAAAAACGTCGTAAAACAACGATGCCATAAAATGTCTTCCCCCATTTTAATCCGATAGGTGTGAACATATTTTTTATTTATTTGAAACCGACCAAAAAGCACTACAATTTGTATGGACATTGTCTCGTTTTCAAAATGTACTGTAATAATTGTTTTAACGATTGAACGAATGCAAAAGTGAGGTTGTTTGTCTACGAGTCGATTTTCTGAATCATTAAAATAATTCCGTTCGCCTTGAAACATTATTTGTATTGTTTTATTTGTTGTACAAATTACACTGCATTGAATAGTAATGTCATCGTAAAACGACAATATCCTGTACTAAATGAGTGTATTTTTAAATTAAGCTTTTTATATGTTATGTACAATAATAAAACTAGTCTCTAATGCAAAAAGTGCCCCTGGACTTGTTCTAAGCTATTTGCGGTAACTGCAAAACTGGGTTTATTACCCCTGGAATTTCAAACAGAATCTTGCATTTTTCAGGCTGGGGTCAAACCACTACAAAACCTCTAAAACTGAAATGGAATGAAGACTTTCAGATGGCTTGTGTGCCTATAAAATACTTACCTAGTTAATTATTTATATGCTATATAAAATTCCCGAACTAATTCTTTTAAACTTATAATATTATAATTCAATATCTAAACTAATAAAACATTCATGATATTATGCAAAAGTTCCTTTAAAAAATTTTACAATTCGAATAAAATCAATCAATAATTTTCATCTACCAAATTCAATGCGTTGAATAAAACAATACATTTTATATACAATTTTCCAAGTAGGTAGCAAAATATAATAAAACAACTCTCCTCCAAATTTCAATAATATTTCATATGTACTATTCATTTATATGCAATTTAAATAAATTTCCAAAATATTATAATGATTTTTGATATCCCATCAATTTCATTATATTATGCAAAAGAAAAGTGTGCATTTCGGATAAAAATCAATTTTCATCTACCAAATTCAATGTAATGTATAAAACAATAAAAATTTATCAATTTATAATTCGACTCGACTATTCCTCATCAAATTACAATATTATTTTATATATAATATTCATTAAAAAATAATAACACACAAAAAATTCACTTATCGCAAGCAGTTGTAATTTTTTTGATATTATGAAAACAAAACTCTTTAAAAAAGTGTGCAATCAATTTTCAAATACTAAATTCAATATTATGTTGAATAAAACAATAGCAATTTGTAATTCATCGACTTTTCATCCAATTTTTTTATTATTTTATATATAATATTCATTTGTCTTCAATTGAATTTCTAAAATTATACACACACACAGCAAATGGTTGTGATTTGTGATATCCCAATAATTTCATGATATTGTGCAAAAAAAAACTCTTTGGAAATTTGCAATTCGAATAAAATCAATTAACAATTTTCATTTACAAATTTCATTGTGGTTAATAAAACAATAGCAATTTTATTATCAAATTTCAATGTTATTTTATATGTAATATTCATTTATCTTCAATTTAATTAAATATAAAATAAATACACACAAAAAACTGATTTGCGATATCCTGACAATTTTACGGTTGAACAATCATGACATTAGTAATTAATATAATTAATTTTTGAGTATGTCTAAAGAGTGACCCTTTTTTGTATTTTAAATTTTGAATGGACATTTTTTTTATGTACGGAAATTTCATAGCCACAACCATCCATAAAAATCACCTAAACACATTCTCAATCCCTTAATAGTTTAACTATTTACTAGGTTTTACATGTAATATTTAAAATAAACTTCACTTGAAAAGGTGTGGAAAGGTAAAAGCCTTAAATATTAAAGCGAGTCACGCGTTCTTGTCACATAGAGAGGAAATAAGCTTTTCCGCTTTTCCAGGTCAAGTAACCAGGAATTATGTCATGAAAGTATTACATTATATATATTTAAAAAAAAATACATCATAATCCATTCGATGTATTTCTCGTGCGCAAAAAAAAACGGATTTAACCAATGATTGAATTCAAAAGTATCACACAAATAAGAGCTCCACACAACTTAACTACACTTTGATATTCCCTCATTATTTTTTAATAGTCAGATTTACCCATTCTTCTTTCTTTTGCAAAAGCCGTGTATTTTTATTCGGTATTCTGTTTAGGATTATTCCGGGGGCTTATTTAAATAACGATTTCACGTTTCGTCGAACTTTTTACCCCCGCATTTATGTATATTTTCTAACCGGAGATTCATGCTAATTAATATAAATAATCATATTGCTTATTTTTTATTTTTGTAGAGAAAAATAACTTATTTAATTAGTGATAACATAATTTTATATTTACGTGTGACCAATCATGGCCTTTGATGATTATTCTGGTTTAAATTTGTAATATTTGATCTACAAATAAATTAAATTTCAAAAACATCACAAAATTGTACAAACTTCAAGTGTAATTTGGAATATTTAAATTGATATTAAAACTACGTATTCTTAAGTATTGTTAAATTAAAAATGATATAAATATTGTTCATGCAAAAATATATTTGAATTTAAAAATCAAGCTTTATTATCTTATTCTTTTAATCGTAAGTAAAAAAATGTATTTAATGATTAATTCAAGCGTTTAAAATCAAAACTGTATAATTGTATAATATAACAGTTCGAATCAAATCAATAAAAAATAGAAAAGGTTACATTTTCTTTGGACATTATCAAATTAGAGGACAAAGAAATGAATCCGTTTATGAGCAATATTTGAATAAAATATGATTTTTTTGTGCTTAAATTAACTCCACTCAAAACTAACAAACGTGTCAATTTATTTGTATAATATAAACAAACCACGTTTTTAATATAATTTATTATTTAGCCCAACCTCGACAAACTAGTAAATATGTATGTATATTTTTTTAAATCACACATGAGCCAACCTCGTTTCTGATTTTACGACTCGATTCTGTTATTATTATATTGTGGTTTTACGACTTCCAACACTTCGAGAGTCATCAAATATTTGCCACCATGAAGTTATTGTCACATGATGAATTTATCACCGGACCATAAAATAATAATTCTTTAAAAATGTTCCTTAATTAGGAATGGCATTGTCTGGAGACTCGTTACATGTGGAACAATGGGGATTGAGATCAAAGACTATGGAGAATAAAAAATAAGGAATCCGATTAAGGCTTCTCTTTCAAACATTTCAAGACAACCAGAATCCCTTTGTTTGAATTTTGACTCATTCAAATGAGGCCAGAATCCTGGCATCGAGGGATCTAGATTGATTTTAATCACAAAAGATAATTTTAATCCCAATATATCACATAATACGTTACCAACAGCCATGATTGATTACACCGCAAAATATAACATAACACTTCTATAAATAATAAATTAATTCACATCTTCTTGGTCTCAATTAATAACATATGAACAAAACACGTTGTTATATCTATTAAATACCTAAAAATGACATATACGCATAAAAAAAATCCTAGAAAATTGATCCAACCTCACTTAATGACTATTTTAATTTCATTTGTAGAAACTATATCCCAAATAATAGTTGTCTCGTTATAGTTTAGAGGTATGACTAATCGCAACTGTTATTGGCAATTTCGATTTATTTATCTATTAAAAGAATAAGATAATAAATGCTTGATTTTTCAATTGAATTATATTTTTGCATAAACAATATTTATGCCCATTTTAATTAAACAATGATTAAGAATACACACTTTTAATATCAATTTAAATAACGTGGAGTTTCAACAATTTTGGGATGTTTTTAAATTTTAATTTATTTGTAGAGCAAACATTACAAATTTAAACCAGAATAATCATCAAAGGCCATGATTGGTTACACCGGAATATCATATTATACTATCACCAATCCACATACGATGTTTTTCTCTACAAAAATAAGAAATAAGCACTAGGATTATTTATTAACATTAATCTCCGGTTAGAAAACATAAATGCGGGGATAAAAAATTCGACGAAACGTGAAATCATTATTTAAATAAGCCCCCGGAATAATCCTAAACAGAATATGTACCCAATAAAAATACACGACTTTTGCAAAAGAAAGAAGAATGGGTAAATCTGACAATTAAAAAATATGTAATGAGGTAATATCAAAATGTAGTTAAGTTGTGTGATACTTTCGAGTTATTTGGAATATTTTAGTGAAGACGATAAAGTATTTACTGTATTAATAATTTAATAACTGTGACGGAATCGACTGTGGCTTTTTTGTGTGGATTAATAAAATGAACAATGTGTTGATAGTTTGCCTTAATAATAATCTCGATCACCCGTGGCTTATAAATGATGGTTTTTATTAAGTGGCGAGTTGGCGCCATTCTACGCTATTTTATCCGGTAAAATAAAAACCAGTTCACTGTGAATAAATCACCATTGGACAAAACTTCTCTGACAACCAGATAAACGCATACAATAATAAAATACAAGCTAAACTGTCCATAGTACTCGAAAGAGATGTCACGGACTCTAATCGACTCGAACTTGATTTACGGCCGACACGCACGTTAATTTATACTATGTTTTTTTTAAAAAACTACAGGATTAATCCATATGTATAAGACATATCAATAAATAAAAAAATAATCAAAAATCAATATTTTTTAACATTTTTTTTTTCAATATTTTTCAGGCTGTTGGTTTAAATGGCGTGGTATCACAATGGGGAATATCAGGTCCAAGTCAATTAACCTGTGGCTCTAGACTTGTGACTGGACTATTTACAAGACCTCAACTTCCACTGGGTTATACTTTGGTAGCAACTATTCCGGCCGGAGCCTGCAGAATTAATGTGACCGAAATGCATCACTCAAACAATTATCTAGGTAATATCACATTTTACACAAATTATTTCATATATTTATGAATCTTTATTCTGGTATTTCAGCCTTGAAAGTCACCAATGGTACATTTGTGATCAATGGCAACTTTGCAATCAGTTACTCGGGAGAATATGAAGCAGCCGGCACAAAGTTTGACTACAGAAGACAAGGTGGCTCTTTAGTAGAAGCAATATCGGCTCCAGGACCCCTTGCACATCCCGTTGATATAATGGTAGGTATTTATTACTAACTCAGTAATGAATTAATCACAATTAAATACAAATTTACAGATTCTATATCGACATCCAAATCCTGGAATCAAATATGAATACACCACTCAAGTACCTTCAGATGAACCCAGTGAAAAACCGGTCAATAATGAACCAGTATTTGAAAAAATCCCAGAAGAACCTCGTGCTCACCATCATTTAACCCACGAAAGAGATAATAGGGGAACCGCCAAAAGAGATTACACATCTACAAGAAACACTAATCCTGAAATCAATGCAGTGAAAAAGGATGAAAGTTTTCCGTTCGGTGTTGGAGTATTAGCTACTGAATCAGAAAAACCTGTCCCTCCGAGACACAGAAGAAGAAAATTTGTTTGGCGACTGACTACCTACACCCCCTGTTCTAAGCCATGTGCAGGTATATTTATTAATTCATTCAAATATTATGATTTAAATATAGATTTTAATTCATATTTATTGAATTAAGGTATGCAAACTGGAGTATTAGCATGCATAAGAGAGATAAATCAAGCGCCCGTACCTGAAAGACGTTGTGGTCCTAAGCCAGCTAGTATGGGAACACGGCCTTGTGGTCCTGCATGTGCTCCTCATTGGTCACCGTCAGCCTGGGGTCCGTGTTCTGCAACTTGTGGTCCATCTGCGGTGCAAAGTAGAGTTATTACATGTAGACAAGACCTTAATTACGTCTCATTAAATGTTAAAGTAAGTGACTCCTTATGCAAAGACTCACAACCGTCTTCGATTCAAAGATGTCAGCTCTCCGAATGTCCTAATGATAACGAAGATGATGAACAAGATGATAACATAAATGAAATTAAACCAAGAAGTAGGTCTTATAGGGAAAGAGACTCTGTAGATCGCTTCTCAAATCCTGATCAAACAGTGATAGCTACACGATTCAATAACAATGATAATCAAAGTAGACATGATCATATTAGTAATGAAATCCCTGAAGATCCGAGGGAACGTGAAAAGAGTGGGCATTGGAAGGCAGGAAATGCATGGATTTTTTCTGATTGGACACAAGAGGTACCTAATTCCCCAAACACATATTCAAAATAAGTAAAAATTTATTTATAAAATTATATTTGTAGTGCTCTGAAGAATGTGGAAAAGGTGTCCAAACAAGATCAGTACGCTGTGCTGATCCATCGGGATGTGATGAACGCCGAAGACCAACTGACACCAGAGCATGCACCAGTGATAGAAAATGTATCACTCATTCTGCAAAATGGTTTTCAGGTAGTTTTATCCTTTCTTTATAAATACAAAAATGAAAAACAAATACACAATAATATATGGATAAATAGGACCATGGTCTCCGTGCTCGAATCCGTGTGCTATAAATGGGAAAATGACCAGAGAAGTTGTTTGTGTATCATATTACAAAGGCCAGCATCGGGTTAATCCATCAGGATGTCCGCAACACAACAAACCAGAAGTAGAGAGACCTTGCCCTCCGAGTATGCTACGAGGTGATTGTCCATCTGAATGGTTTGTCAGTGACTGGTCACAGGTAAATACATATACAGTTTTATTTTGATATCATTTATATGAAACATTAAATAATAATAATTTAATTCAGTGCACTGGTCCTTGTGGAGATACACAGCAGACCAGATTGGTTACATGCCAAAGCTCATCAGGATCTCCAGATTCTTCATGCACTGGAACGAAACCAACCAATAGGCGAAACTGTGTCCCATCTCACTGTCATCTAATGGGAATAAGTATGTATTTTAAACAATTAAATTGAAATTATGAACTAATGATAAAATATATTTTTTAGCTCCCTCTTCTCGAACAGATTCTGACAAAGATAGTGACAATGTTATAGAAGACTCAAATGTTTCTGGTAAGCTAAATACTTAAGTCCCACCCTTCTTATTTTAGCTAGTAAATAGACTGAAATATATCCTGACCCATTTATTTTACAAGACATAAAGTCCATTTAAAAGAAGTTATATATAAATAAATGTTAATAAATCAATAAGTCTTTAAACACACTACATAAAAAATCCATTAAATTTAAAATTTCCAGGAGATTGCGTGGATAAGATTGCAAGCTGCCATTTAGCAGTCCAAGCTCGGCTTTGTCAATATAAATATTATACAACATCATGCTGTGCTTCATGTAGAAAATCACCCATCATCACATAAATCCACCACCAAGCTACAATTTAACTGGCCGAACTCCATCATATAAACTATATATTTATAATACACTTACACTACTTTATAGAAAATAGGTGTGCTTAGAAATTATAATTGGTATAAATCTATTTGTACCTATCGAGAATAAAAAGCAATCTTTTCTTTAATTATTTACAGTATTATATCATAAATGTTGCAGTTAATTTACTATTGAGCATTTCCATTTTTTAATAATCAACACTTACTCATTTTATAATAATTTTATTTGAATATAATACATGTGAAGTAATATTTTCTTCATTTTATTATATACCTATGTATGTAGTTTAATTAAATAAGCTCACCTCTGCAAAATGTGGTGATTTTGATTAATTTAATTGAATCTCTGATCATATCAAAATCATAATCAATATAAGAGAAGCTTCAGTCTTTTTTTTCATAAACTAATTTCATTTTAACCAAAGACACTTTTCTTTAATTTTCTGCAAAAATGATTTTTACTTGTGAGAAAAAAGATCTTCGTTCAGTTAAGTAGAATATTATAATGACTAGCATTTGCTGTATTGTAAATATATACCTTTAATGAATCTTTTTATAATTATGGTACGGTAAATTAAGTTATCTCTGTATGTTTGTGTTCATTTATTCAAATAAAACCCACTTGATAGAATGTATCTTTTGAACCCTAAATGTTGTATATAATTCACATTATTGAATATTTTTTATTTATGAAAATTAAACTTTAGAATTAAGATACTAATGCATGTAAACTTATTTAGTATTCCATAAATATATTATAAATTAAGACATTTATTATGTATACTATTAATCCTTATTACTTTTAAATCATATCAATTTAAGTTTAATATTTAATTTGATAATTATATTGGAAACATTCATATTACAATTACACGTTTTTATAATTGTGATACAAATATGATGTGAAGCCATAAATAAAATTACATATGTATTGAATTTTTTTAGGCCATATATGTTCAAATATTTTTTATTACATTTTGATTGCAATTTTTGGATGCAAAAATAAAAACACCTTGTAGAATTAATCTTGTGCTAGTCTTCAAACACTATTTAAATAAAGAGATTCTTCTATATGACTTTTAATATTTTTATTTAATATAGATTTTATGATTTTACCATGTAGCATTACTTTTTTTTACAAAGTTTTCTTCCTACCCCTTAATCCTTTTCTTCACCATATGATTTAATTATTTTTATTCAATAGAAACATTTAAAATAATCGTCCAGATTAACATATTTATTCCACATATCTTGTTGTTGAAAAAATCCTAAATACATATAACCCTTTTATAGGACATTTATGTAAATTAGCCTGATTTGGGTTCAGGATATTACTTTAACAGAAATCTATACCTACTCATCGTTAGTAAAGAGTTTTCCAAGTTTTCCAAATGCAAACAATATAAAACTGAGTATCTGTAAGCCATATTTTTCTTATCGAACTGCTCACAACATGTACTAAAACAATTCTTCTTTCCACAAGCAAAACATAATAAAAATATATGTATAAGTAAAGCATTATTGGCTTGTTTTGGGATCCTGTTTTCAAGGTAAGGAATTCGTGGTAAAACACGGTTACTAAACATAATAATAATACTAAATATAATAATAATAAATATAATAATAATACGTTAAAAATCTTAATTTATTCAAATACTTCGTGAGCATTCATATTTGTAAATTAAATATATAAATGCAGTCTAGTCTATGGGTTATATAATAGTTGTGTTGTTTGTGGTAGCTGTCAAATTGGTGACAGGATGTTGAAGAATCTGGTGGCTACGGGGATCAGCAGGAGGGGCTTGTTGGCCTGGCCAGGAGTCTGCGTCAGGAGCAAGACAGACCAAGCAGCAGCAGCACCGGCCGAGGAAGTCAGGCCCACCGTCAGGAAGACCAGCCACGCTGAGAGGACACAGCTTAAAGATTTCGGTATATTCATGTGTTACACATGGTCTAGTCTTACAACTATAATTATTACTATTATCATATTACAGGTAAATACGTAGCAGAATGTTTGCCTAAATATGTTCAGCGTATCCAATTGACCGCTGGAGATGAACTGGAAGTTCTCGTGCCTCCGGAAGGAATTATCCCCACACTAGAATTCTTAAAATCTCACCATGCAGCTCAATTCACCAATCTTACTGACATCGGTGGAATGGACGTGCCCAGTCGACAATACCGATTCGAGTTAATCTACAACTTACTCTCTCTCCGATACAATTCTCGCATTCGTGTCAAGACTTACACTGATGAACTTTCGCCTATCGATAGCTGCAATGATGTCTTTAAAGCAGCTAATTGGTATGAACGTGAAATTTGGGATATGTACGGTGTGTTCTTTGCCAATCATCCCGATTTGAGGAGGATTCTCACAGATTACGGATTCGAAGGACATCCATTCAGAAGAGATTTCCCCCTCAGCGGCTACGTAGAGCTTAGATATGACGATGAGAAAAAGAGAGTCGTCGTTGAACCATTAGAGTTGGCACAAGAATTCCGCCGTTTCGAACTCAATGCTCCTTGGGAACAATTCCCCAATTTTAGGAATGCTCCTCCGCCCCAAGAAGATATTGTAAATCCAACTGAAGACAAGAAAGAATAAACAAATTGTGCTTCAACACCTGCTAAAGTTATTTATTAACTTGTATATACCCAAATGAAATAGAATAAATTTTAAAATCATCATCTTTGTATTTCAAATTAATAAACAAACACAGATAGTAGTTGATTATACAGTAATATATTCATCTTCTGTATCTGTATCTCTTGAAATGGAACCATAGCTGGAAAATATTGTTTTGAAACTGACATCTAAATCCTCTCTTATACGAATATTCCCATTCTCTATTGACTATCTTAAAAGCGATATCTTCGTACGGAGGTCCCGCATGGAATCTCAATATACCGAAATCAGGATTTTCAGGACATGGTTTCTAAAAAAAATCCAAATTATAATAAAATATACATTATGCATTTATTAAATGCCTTACCAGTGAGAATTGTGGGGTAGAATTCTTATCAATTAAATCTGGATAGAATATATTGAATTTATATCCTTGCACAATCTTCGGTGGAGGATTGTCCATGTCATAATGAGTTTGATTGTATTTATTCCACTCAAAGCCGGTGTGAACTCTGAAAAAAAAATGTATACAATCTAACCTTGTATTTCCATATAGTATTATAAATTTTACGATACCTGTTGAAATATCTGGGCTTCCTCGGTCTGTACTTATCAGACCAAAGATACAGATGATCCGGTAATGTTGCTTCGACACTAAACTGCACCTCGTCAGCATCCATATTTCTTCTAGCTTCTCTTTCCAATGCGGCCACTCTTGCGGCAGCTTCAGCGTCTTCATCCTGAATTTAAAAGAAAAACAATTTAGAAAAGGTATAAGTAATTAAAATGAAATAATGTATTAAATAACCTTTTGGTTGGCGGTGAATAGAGATGTTCTTAAGAATGTGATTCTTTCCTCATCGTGGTCTGGTTCGATCAACAAAGTGCCTGGTTCCAATTCTTCAAGTGATATTAGCTTAGGAGTATACTGGCCTTTTTCATACTGCTTCAGGAACTCTGAAGTCATATCGGTCTCTTCCCATCTGATGGTAAATAAAATAATTAATATAAAGTCATGTTTGAAAGCATAAGCAATTTTCTTACTCTTCTTCAGTTTCTTCAGCCGCCGATGGATTATTGGATGTCTTCCCTTGTACACTCGTCGTAGGTGCAGATTCTTCGACATCTTGTTTACCTTCGCCGCCATCTTCAACCTTCGTAGTGCCTTCGCTTACTCCTTGTTCTTCCTTCAGCATTTGCAACTTTCTGCGTAGATTTTGTTCATGTCTATCTCTCAGTCTCGCACGTGCCATGTGAGCTTTTAATTGAGACAGCAAAGACTCCCAATATCCGATATCCACACCATCTCTTCTGCCTTGAATTTTCTCTTCTATTTGTTTCTGCAACGCTTCCAGCTGCGCTCCGGTCTTTCCTTTGAACACTTGGGTTACGTCTTGAGCGACTGCATGATGGATACCGTCTCTTCGAGGAACATCACCTCCGTCACCAGAGCCGGTTTCAATCCGACGCAACTTTTCCAACTCGTCATTCACAATAATTGTTATGTCCGACCAATATGTAAGATTGGCACCTTTCTCTAACTCTTGGTAGACCTGACACAAAATAATAGTTCTATAAATGTAAAGAATCATACACTTTCAGAGTCTAAAATTTAGACAGTAAAATAATATTCAAAAAATGAAGCATTGGGCAGAATCGCCTTTATCCTTGTGTGTTTCAATAAAAAAATATTGTATGTAACTTAAAAGAAATTAGTACAATGTTTTACCTTAATATCTTCAAGTAGATCTTCCAAATCAGAGGCATTCAGACCATTTAAATAAGTGTATGGCTCGTGCATTTCCACAGCATCAACTTCTCCTTCAGAGCTGACATACCAAGCAAGAAGATCAATGGCTTTTGCTGTAATAATATTTAATATTTAATAGTTTTTAATATTTAATAATTTAATACTCACGCAAATTAATGATAGTATGTATGTATTAAATTTTACCTCTGCCGTCTTGTATTCTGATTTGAGTTCTGAGTTTAGCTTGCTTTAAGTGGAAAGCATCTTCGAGGGTTCTCCAATGTCTCCATTCGGCAGCTTCTCTTCCACGCTGCATAGCTTGAGCTTCTTCGTCCCTAGCCTCTCTTTCAGCTTCTCTTTCTATCCGGCGTTTTTTTACCTAAATATTTTTTATATTATAATTGATTGAATAATAATAAAATAACAGCGAAATTGATACCTTTTCTAACTCAATCTTGTTATCAAATTGTTTCTGTCGAGTTCGAGCATCTAATTGATCTTTTGAGGCATCGGCCAAGCCTTCACTGGCTAATTTTTTAGTCCATACAAATGTTTCAGTGAGCTCGGCATCTCCAAATGGGTTATCTTGATTAGTATAGTGTTGATATTCGCCATCCCATCCCATTCTTTCTCTCCTTCTTCGTTCTTTGTCATGCTTCTCTTGTATTCTCCTAGCTCTAAAAAGAGTCAAAATGTATTTTTTATTGTAAACGTTTGATTGATTTACAAACCTTTTTTCTTCGGGTGTTTCTTTGGCTTTAAGGAGTTCCTTTTGTTTCTTTTTTTCTTTTAACTGCCTCAATCTTTCTTCTTCTAATCGCTGTAATAATTTTAATTCGGCATCTCCATCACTGCTGCTGCTGCTATCATCGGAATCGCTCGATGATGAAGATGACTTTTTCTTCTTTTTCTTTTTGGACTTTTTATGTTTGCTGGATTTATCTCTATCACGAGAACTTTTGGAGCCTTTATGATCTTTAGATGAACTGCGATCTTTCGAGCGGTCACTTTTGCGATATCTTTCAACTGATTTGTCTCTTTTATTTCTATCCTTGTAATCGTGGCGTGAATTGGATTCAGATCGATGTCTATCTACGTCTCTATACCTCTTCTCATCGTATAACCTTTCATCTCTTGATGAAGTTTTTCTTTCATATTTACTAGACCTGTAGAATATTAAATCATTTTTATTGCTAAAGATACAACACGAATATGACATTTTGAATTGAAAGTGTGATAAACTTACATGACGATTGCTAACGACAACAATTCGCTTGACAGCTATCCTTCATTTGTGAATGTTGCCATTATCACTTTTAACTTGTCATTTATTTTAA
>JAGTTH010000534.1:0-18290 GCA_022606485.1 Agraylea sexmaculata
TAATAATGAGTGTGATGCTGATATTGACAATGATGAAACCGACGAGGTCGTTAGTAAACATACCCTAAGTTCAATGAGTAATTTGATGCACACTGCGCGTTCACCTACTGCAATATCGCTTACATCATCCTATTAAACGCTAAGCCTTCATTTCCCATAACAATACTAATAAATGCTTCCAAAAAGTCGGTAATTAAATACTGACGCTAGGTGAATACGGAAAAGTTCATTAGCGAAGTCTCGTATGTACCGTGAATATTATTAGTTAAAGTATGAAAGTTAGTAAATTCGTCCAATTAGCTTATTTTGAGAAGATAACATTACTTTAGTTTATCAACGCCTAATTAGTTATCTGACTGACACGTATGAATTTATACTTCATAACAATAATGCCATGTGAGTTAATACCTTTGTATATTCCTGTAAAATATTAACTAAAAATATAATATGATTTTTGGGTTAAGGTAATAATAAATTACAGGTCCTGTACGTTTACAATATCGTCGGTTAAAAAAAAGTGACATTTCTCAAATTAAAAATATAACAAATTTTTGAAAAAAAAAAAATTTTATGAAGAAAACCTTCTGCTAGAAGTGTCTTATTTTTAATAAATCATTGATAATTATTACATTGACTTAATCCTATAGTAAATACCTTCAGATTGATTGTATCATACTTAATGTATATGCAAATATCAGTTTTGAAGAAAATTCGTTTTTAAATTTATAAGAAACTCTACTGTAAAACATGATAATTTTGAAAAGTGTCACTTTTCTTTTTAACTGACGATATTTAACGTTTCTTGTATAATTTTTTTTATATGTTTTGAATTAATATTCTACTTAAAATACTGCATATATTCACTCTTTTTAATTCGTTACTTTACAACGTTCGTTACTTTTAATTATTAATATATTTATTGATTGAAAATTATTCGCATTGGGTATTTCGATTCCATAGTCAAACTGCACACAGTGTTTATTTGGATTCATACTACTTCTATAGTATTAATAATTAGTTTTATTTGAATCAATTATTTCTGAAAATTGTGGTTATGCTCCTTTATAGTGTTTGTATAAAACCTATCGATATTGATTCATATTTGTTGTGATGTCAGTGATGATCATAATTAACCAACCCTACATGTAATGTACACTAATTTATAAGGGTTTCATAATGACGTCAAAGATAATAGCTCTTGAAGTATACAACAATGGAGAATTCTCTTTGTCGGTGTTTTGAATTTAATTTAGGAACAAAAGGCTTTATAGAGGAGCGCGAACTCACGCGAGATTCCCATACGTCATTATCTATATCCCTTAATCCAGATATCGTTTCTTGGATGCAACCATCTAAGTATGGGACAACCAAGAAATTATTTATTATTTACTACGAATATGTAGTGCACTATGGATTCAATGATAAAAGCTTTTTTTAAAGCAGTACATACAAGTGACTGTATTACGAACTCGTACCCCGTCCTTTGTGAGATAAAATTTAATCCCAAAATACACATTCTCGAATAAACACAAAAATTGAATATTGAAATTAATTGCGACTATATTGATTAAATAAACAAACGTATGCAAATATAATATTATTATAGGTTCATTTTTATAATTTGGTACACAAATTGAATTGTATTGCATTCTCTATAATATTGGTGTTATAATATTAATTAATGTTTTATGCAATATATGTTATTATCTACTAAAAATTAAAACATCAGATTTTTTTTTAATTAAATGGCACATACATATGTTATTTGTAAATAATGTTTAGTTTTAAATTTAAATGAAATAAGGTAATACATGCTTCTTAAAGCCTTCGTGTCACTTACTATTATAAATGGCACTTTTCTTGTTCGCATTCGAATAGTACACAATATTCTTCTGAACGAGGCAAATGAGGGATAATAAACTTTAAACCAATTTTAACTGATAAATTAAATTCAAAAGATACATCTTTCGATAATTCATGATACTGAAAAAAAGTGTCGGGAAGGACGTGAATCAGTTTTCTACACTATTCTTACCAGTTCAAAGAACGGGCTCTACGAGATATATTACTGGTAAAATATTACCATTTATCTACTGTTTTTTGGGTTGTCACCACTATTTCGTCTAAATATTACTCAATCCCGAATGCAAACGAAGCTTTAAGTCTACTTAGGATAATATATTTATATGAGTCAACATTTTTATTCAATATCTTTGACGATTGTTCCCGATGGAGTATTAGACGGATATGTAATTTATGCGCAATATAGATCGTGATTTGAAATCCAATAAGATTTGATTATAATACAGATGCAGAGAAATGCATCAGATGTGGGTGAAGTGAAGACAGGCTTATACAAACTATGGTATCTGAAACAAGGTAGCATATTGTGCGCCTCATATATCATAGAAAGTCGTGATAGCGACACTGTCGACGCTTATGCACCACATATTCCATTACATGCAGCCCAGATTTCTTGTTAAACGCTAAAACATTTAATAACAGACACTCCATGACCCACTGACTCTGATATTTTGCTAAGTCTGATACCGGAATGACACATTTCTTGGTGCAAAGTGTCATCTGCCATAGACTGTCTTGACCGACATCTGGACACAGCTCATGTTTCACTCGGATCCTGCAAAAAGAACATCTTATATATTTTAGACTCTGTATTTGCTTTGCTTCACTACAAATAACATGTTTTCAAACAATTTGAAGCAACATTACTACTTCTTTTCGTAACGCAATAGTCAACGTGTTAATTTTTTTTTTTCACTTCGGAATTGCTCCATACATAATTCTTAACCGGTTAACGCGCTTTTTTTAAACATTAATCGCAAGATTTAATTGCTTATTTCATTTTAAGTAAAGTATATTAATAATGTAGCAAGATAGCAAAGACTTATTATTCATTGAAAAAAAATTAATACTGATTTTTGCAATTCGCAATATATATATATATATATATATATATATATGTTATATATATATATATATATATATATATATAGCAGTGGCATATATATATATATATATATATATATAGTAGTATATATATATATATATATATATATATATATATATATATATATATATATGGGCATAATGGTGCTTTTGGGATCAAGTTTTGGTCTCCATCTTATTCCCACCCATACTATTTTTATTAAAAATGACTAGCTGAGCTTATTTAAAAGGCCTTGTAGAGTTTTAATATTTTAGGAAATAATTTAATAAAGTTTTTAAAACTTTTCTTTGAACTCAAATTTCTGAGTGTATAATGCTTCTTCTGCTTTATCATTAATAAGAATGCTAAAACCAGATCTCCTAGGTGATTAAACTTTAATGGCATCCCAAAGCCATACTATATTTTTTTTAATGTCAAGTTATTTAAACTCTCATCAATGTGATTGAATCAATTTGGCTTTTTCAATGGCTTTGCATTGTGATTCATGTATTGTGGCATTATATGTACACTAGTTAATGCAACGCAACGCCTGCAAGTTATGACGCCTGCTTGGCATACATCACGTCCACAAAAGATCTCAAACAACCACTTATTCCTTTAAAGCCAAAACTTTATTGAGAGCAAGAAACGTGCTCTGTTCAACTATTACTACGAATCATTTCTACCGTATTGTGTCAAAGCTCGTATAACTTATCTCCACTACCTGATGATGATTCACGTGGCTTTTACCTACATGTGCACTCATTTTCACAGGCTATTTCAAACAGACACTGCGCCACCAAAAAGTATTATACTTAAAATATTTTTAAATGAAACAAGGCCTGATGCAACCCCTAGATTCTATCGCTTTTGACACCAATTCGAGTCAGTTGCATGCCGAAAAAAAAGCCTTTGAAAAATAAGAGGTCATTAGTGTTTAATCGATGGATATTATAATTTCCTAATTGTTTAATGCTACCTTTATAAAATGCACATTGAAAACTTTAATATTTTCAATAATTTTAGGAGATTATACACATTTTGTATATATTTTGATATATTTTATAAGACAAATTATAAAATGCTACTTTCGTTTAATCATTAAAAGGTGATAAGAAACAAAGATACGAAATCGTTTTTAGCCTTTTTCAAAACTAAAAAATAAAAACAGATAAAATACAGTAATATTTCAAGAAAATGTATAAATATAAGTAAATGTTTAATTAAGACAACCTTTTTAAAAAAAACTATTCCCATCACAAAATTTCGGTCCCTTGGGAGAAATCTTAGTTTTAAATTACTTCACAGGTAGGTTTACTATTAAAACTTTTCTTTATAAATATGCCCTTAAATTTTTAGCCTGGTAATGTAAACATTACTTAATATTTACAAAACCAAAGCAAATGAATAATCTCTGATTTCGATATGTTGCATCATTTTTTTTATTTACGGCTTGTATAACACTGGACCATTCTGTTATCTTTGTATAGTGGAGGTATACTTTTTTTCACGTGTCCGAAAGTTACGCAGCGACCGTTTAAAAGTTGGACGGGATACATTTTTTATGTCCCGTAATCGTAAATCTGTAAATAATAAATCGTCCGAACCATCCCAATCTTCCCCCAAATACAAACACCCCATTGCATACAGAACTACTAATAAATCAAAGAGGCCTTTAGCTTAATATGGAGTGGGAAACGTGAATTTCCTTTTGCCGGGTTTACATACAGGAAAAGGTCACAAGTAGACAGAAGATGGAAGAAAGAAACTGTGGTGTACAATGGGCGGAAACCTCTCTTCACTGAATGATAAATGACCCGGCCAAACCAAAGGTGCTCTCTTTCTTTTGTGAGGGCTTTAACGGTCATAGATAAGAACACGATGAACTACAAGAACATTGTCTTGACAGTGTGACTGAGTCAACTAGTCAAGTGCTAAATGCACTATATATTCTATAAGTTACATATAATTTTTTTAGGTAAATTTAAAATAATCAATACTGCTTAACATAATCAGTTGGTACCTACATACATATAGAATCTAAATTATAATAAATACATACTTAAAATGTGATTTACTAAAAAAAGGAACTATCTGGATATATGTTTTATATATTTTACTTTAAAGAAAATATGGAATTCACAATCAAAACTTGTGATGAATGTTGGAAGGCCCATGTACCGATTACGAATTAAGTATGGAGAAATTCCGAAATCAAATATTTTTTTATTATTTTTAAAAATTACCTTAAATTAACGAAGTTTTCAAATTTGTAAAGCTTACACAAATATCTCTAACAACTTAGTCGAAAATCCCGTAAGTATACTACATTTGCCCTGTGCATACAAGAAACTAGCAAACAGTAGGTAATATGTATAATGTGTGATTATGCATTCTCTCTTTATATACAAAGTAATTAATTTCTTTATCATATAATATGAATTTACAAAGATGAATAGGAAAATGGGTGTACAGAATTTAGATTTTGTTAAAAGATACGATTTAATATTAATTGAACTTTCGTTTCTTAAATTATATTATTTGTAAGTTAGCCATCATTTTTATATTAAGTTTAAATTAATAAATTTTATAAATCCATTAGGAATATGAATCTTCCCTAACTCAAAGCCTATTTTTATTTATTTGTACTTATTTATTAATGAGTAAATAATTTTAGAATAGTATTCATAGTGTTATTTTGAAAATTTAGACACATTTTTTTTGTGTTGTTAAAATTTAAATTTTTGGGGTACATTATAAAAATAATATTTCTAACCTTATCAATAAATAATGTCTTATGTATTTCGTAAACATTCCTGTGTTTAATTTTCTCTGGAGAAATTATTCTTCATTTTTTTCAGCGCACTATCGAATTACGTATGCCATGCAGGAAAGTGCGTAAATTTGCGCGGTTCTTCGTAGCCATGTGTCTGGCGAATGTCGTTTTGGTCTCCGGTCATAAATAAATATATAAATAAATAAATAAGTGTCGCAAAACAGAAACACAGAGAGACTGGAATTGTGGTTGAAAGGAGCAAAACGGGGAGCAAGTCTCATTTCATTAGTACGGAGGCTGTATAAGGGGCAACCTTCTTTCTTGGACTGGCACGTGGTCCAATTTCCCCAGACATACGTGGCGACATTTAATGGTCTCCTTCTCTCTCTCTCTCTCTCTCTCTATTTCTGTTCCTTAACACCAAATATACTTTATGGGGTCTCTTGTTCAACCTTGGCTCGGTATGACGCATCTCTAGAATCTTTTAAGACACCATCTGCTCTCTACAGCTGAAATAATAATGATTGATGAGAAATTAACCAAAAATCAATCATTATGTTGACTTGCCATATAAGCTTATATTATTCTTTTAAATTTAATTTGGTATCTTGCCTTAAATCCTAATATAACCTGACCCTTTCCTCCTCTTCCCAGGATTTACTTCCCATTTATGTACGTGCTTATTTCTAAATATATAGCACCGATTAACATTCTCAGTACACCGACTTTGATTCATAACATTCACATTAAAGTCATACTGGGTAAATAAATATAACCATTTTTTAAAATGCATTTAAAATATTTTGATATTACGCCAAAATTTGAATTTATGTGGTATTTAAGGATATGATAAACATTCCCGCGGAAACAATCCTTAACATTTTATTGCTGCTATTCAGTTCACAAAATTACGGCAATTCTTTAACTTTAAAATATTCAACGCGGCAACACATGATATTTACACAAATTAATGCTTCTTTTATTGTACATTACGATACGGTGAATATCTAAAATGTATAAAAGGCACCCGTAATTCGGGCATGGCTGAATGGGTAACTAAACAAGTGGGTGAAAGGGATAAAAGAAAGTGGAGATCGAGTTAAAGCAACCCCTTGTTCAATATCGTTATTTATATATTTATATATATATATGTGAGGACATTGTAAAACATTCTCGCAGATCCTAAGTAAATCTTCTAAGGCCGAAAAACTTCTGCCCGATTTGAAATATTTATACCAAACGATGCTCGGTACTTATCCCTTTTCTTTTACTCGCATTTGAAAACATCTAAAATGTTCACAAAGGGTATTTACGTCCTCTTGCATTGCATTTTCATACATTTGCTCTAAGAAAGCCACTTTCAAAAGAATTTCTGTATCGTTTGATTCACTATAAACACGTGTGAAGGAAACTATGAAATATTATTTGCATTGCTTGAAATATGTTTTCATCAATAATAACAAAGAAAACATAAATTATGATATCTACAAACTAAAAAAATATAATAATATGTCAATCAATGTTATATACCAAAGTGAATTTATGGGTTCTCCTCAAATTATAATACGATTGGGAATCACGATCATTTCGATCCAGGATCACTCGGGATTTCTGGACTTGGATTTGAAAATGGGGCGATTATATTCTCCAAATAAAAAATATGTATATAGTAAGAAGCCTCTCACAAAGTCTTTTTTATATTATATATATATTTATTTGATCGATTAGTGGATTTACCAATTTTAGATTTAATTAAATAATATATATACGTATGTACTGCAATTAAAATAAATGCATATGTATTTATTTTATTCATATTACACAATGCACATCCACTGTAATATTGAAAATATATTTTTCTGTCGTCTTTTATTCGAAGAGCTGAAATACCTAATAATCATGAATCAATAAGTATATCTAATATAATAAATTCTTTAAAGCAATTTATTCATCTATTTATGGACTACCCAATAATAATACCGAAGAAAGCCTTCGTGGAAGGAATTAATCATTATAACGACGATCCGGGATGCTAGTCTGAAACAGTTAATACAGACCAAATAAAATTACTGGGTGCTTTTAGCCATTCAGTTACACCACACGCCTCTTTTTATGGTTTATGAAGCATAAGTAATAAAGTGGGAGGAAAGAGGAGTAGCAAAGGCTTTGGAGGTAAATAATGCTCACCGCGCGCGTGACGAGCCTTCTCTAAAAGTATGTATATTCTACTACAACACCATGTCTTTACAAACAGAGAAATATGTTAGAATAAAATCTTAAAATTTAAAAAATATTAGATACATATGAGGTTGTCTATAGGCGCGAAGAATATTCAACAATTTTTAATAGTAAATATATTTTTATGGGGCGTCTTGAGAAGTCTTCAAATATGCTTCAGGAAGTTGGAAAACCCTTGTTAAATATAAAAGAAAAGGGCTAAGGATATCTGGTGAAGTTAAGACAACTAGTTTTATCTTTAAATACAGACATTCCACATATCACCACCAAAAGAAATCGACTACGACACCTTTTATATTTATAGATCATAATTTAACATTTGACTTGAATTAATTGAGAATATTTTAAGGGGTGATTGGTTATCGCAAATATAAAAGATTTTGTTTATATAATTAATTTATATACTATGTTTAATCAGTTGAATCCATCAGAGATTTTATATACTTTGACATTATATTAAGTATATAATATTGCATCTGGGGCCATACCAGAAAAGGCAGGTTCGAGTCCTGCCTGAGATGATTGGTGTATCGTGGTTAATTTTTTCTCAGAATTATTTCGCTTTAATATAATTTTTATAAGTAATTAAAAATTTGAAAAAAATATTTAATATATTGATTACGTATTTAACAGACACAATACACATGTGAGTAACTACTGAGTAATAAATAAATATCGTGACGCCTTCCCTATTGACGGGAGTCCCTTTATAAGGGGTTGGCCAGGCCACCTTGGCCTTACGGGAGAATATAGTAGAGATGGTTTCCCAGGCCACCACACAGCAATGAGTACTTAAGATCTAGTTTGCTAAGCTAGATCTACCAGTGACTCCGGTGCCGTGAATCGAACCCGGGAGTCTTCACTCACGAATCCGTTACACTAACCACTGGGCCACAAGGCGGCTCTTGTACTGAGTACTTCACAGATAAACTGATTCCCAAACTCAATTCCAAAAGCACAACTATTTTTTTTATTTTTTAATTAACATTAAAAAACTTTTACTATAAAAAACAATTATTCTTGCGATACCCTACCACTCCCTTAAATATTCTCAATTCAAATCCACCCTGTATATAAATCGTTCTGTTATATTAAATTTGTATCATATAAATTTTGATTGGTTGAAAAACTCTTTGGAACTAAGAAATGTATTAGGTTAAAAATAAAATATTAAAATATAATAAGGTATTTTTATTACTAAAAAGCCAACTCATTATTTTCCCAAACAACGTGTATAAATACAGTTTAGTCACGAGCGTGCAAAAAAGCTTTCTCCGTGAATTCTCTCTTTTGCTTATCTTTTTGCGTGTTTTTATTAAGATGTTTTTTTTTGTGTTTCCAGTGACAAAGTTCATCCGGACTGGGATCGCAGATAGTGATGATGGACCACCATACTTTGACAAGTCTTTGTACGAGGCAGATGTGGCTGAGAATGAGGACTTACACCATACAGTCCTCACTGTCACCGCCAATTCACATCATAACGGTAAGTGATCAAATTTTTTAGTATAAAAGCCGCCGATGGGGATTATTTTTAACCAAATAGTGCATATTTAAGGTGAAGTGCTCTTAGCATGGTGTCATAAAGCCATGCCAGAATCCAGATAAGGGCTGACGTAGGTCAATGAAAACACGAAAAAAACTAGAATTTAACGCGAGGAAAAATTTCCATCCTGCTCGTAGACGTATTAAAAAAAACCAATATCACATCTGCTCAAATGAAATATCCCATGTCATAATTTACTCCCGTGGAAAGAGAAAATTCTATTGTCACATCAAATGAATCTAAAAATTGTATAGATTTAATTTGAAAACCGAAACTATTATGAAATTTCTCAAAATATACACATAATAACAATCGTATTATATATCTTGAAAATAAATGTTTCTACTCCATTTTTTATTAACATATAAAATACACTAACGCATAATAATTATCTTCCGGGGTGTTTTTTGAAAATTGTTTTTATTGATTATCCGGTGTGTATTTATAATCAAAATGTTAATTTCAACATCGTTAATGCATTTAGAAGTCATCGTGCGAGATGTTGAAAGATTTTTAGCAATTAAAACTTTTTAATGAAATTTTTTCGTTTCCGTTTTTCCACTCGACCGATCGCATTTCTTGATTTTATTAGAAGAATATCTTACTCTCCACAATATTATTTGATTTAGTTGGTTTGAACAATGATCGGCTTTTGTGTTCATATTTATGCGTGAAAGTTTTCCCCTAATACCTGTGCTCGAATTTATGCTTATTGGAATCACAACGATATGGGACATAATTATATGCGCATAGTTGTTTGGTGCTACGACGACGCTTCTGTGCTACGACTACGAGACTACAATACTTGGGCGTAAGAACGATTTTATCATTACTATCATTTGTCATTTATATGGACCCAGGTCTTCCTATAAATTCCATATCGAATAAGTTGGTCGATAGTACTACAACTTTGGCAGACGCCTTAGGAATTGCTTTATGTAAATCAGTAGTATCGTAGGACTTGTCAAACGTGTTGTTATTCGATATCGACCCTTTGAAGATGGTAAACTTATATTTCTGCATTGTCTATCCTTACCTAGTGATATGTTCTTACATATATAAATAACTGTGATCCCAAATATTATTTAAATCATATTTTTATACATGGTATTTACCTATGAATTTATCTATTTGAATTAAAATTAACGAATCCGCATGATTATTTCATCATTGGAATTCTTGGCTAATCTGGAAAAATAATAGATTCTTTACATAAAATAATTAATTATAATATCAAGTATAAGGAACTAAGCTAGAGTGTACAGGATTTACATATAAATTTGTTAGTATTAACCTATCTTAATATTATCATAAATATCTTGCATGATATTCAATTAAATAACTCATGGAAAAGAAGCGAAAACCTACCTACCACTTACAAGAATAAATTATTTAATTAAAGTATATTTCTATGCCGTTTCCTGTGAGATTTAATTTAGTTTTGCAAAAACATCGTATTTATTTATATCGATGGAGATATATTTTTGAGAGCAAGGATACGCTATTCCCCAAAGGGCAGTATATCTTTTCGACGATGTTTCCTTGATAGATTCTTAAGTGAATATTTCACTCAAATGTAATAGCATTTATTACGCAAGGGGCTCATTCGTTTGAAATACCGAAATATACCCAATTTCACTTTTGCATTCATTTTATGTGCTTTGCTTACCGCTACTCTAAATAAATATTAATAAAGTTTTCAATCGCTCATTGCATTTTTTCTTGCAATCATTGCCAGGAGTGGATACATAAAATTCTTTCACAACGATTTTCCGTCAGAACTCCAAATGAACTCTTTTTCACGGGCCGACGAACAATTGTTAATGGAAATTTTCGCAAAGCGTTCTCATTTCTTTCTCGGGTCTCTTTATTTCTCTTTCTGATAGACAAGTATCTGAAGAGATCGATTTGGAATTTGAAATTGCGAATCACACTATGAGATGAGTTTTATTAAAATAGAGTATACACACAAAAGGAGAATTTCTAGGACCAGATGTTAATTTGTAACTTTTGATATAAAGCCCCATAAAAAACACCTGTATAATCAACAATTTGTGCTGATTTAATTTTGAAAGGGTGTTTACGTAAATATATCTTATGTTTGTTAACAAATAGATACAGATTTCGTCCCCATAAACAGAATTCCTACACCTAAATCCACTTATGTTACGAGCAACCCCGAATGAGAAAGCTCGAATATCATCAATCTATGTAGAATTTGTAGCTTGTTTCCTTGAAAATACATGCTTGTACACGACTTATTATAATACATACACAACGGAATTTATTAATTATTAAAATATTGTTTCTTTTTGTAAGTGTTGTACTCAAATAGTCAGATTTACATAGTTCAGATTTACAATCACAACCAATCCAACTTTAAATAACTACTCCTACTGGCACGTTTGGGCTATTTTTAATGAGAAAACAAATCCTGCAGTTATAAAGGTTGAGGAAATACCGCAGCGCAACGAGGGTATCTCATTAAGTCTCTCGTAGTATGAAGCAATGAGGCGTGACATCGAATAATTTTGCATACTAATTCCTGTTTGATGCCAGAGCTCAATTATACTTAGGACAGGGCTAAATATTTAGGACACTTGTCGTTTTCGGAATCCACTCGCTGGAAATTTATGCCTTCATTGCCAGCGTTTAGAAATATCTTCCTATCGAAAATATTTTATTTTTTATGTAAAAATTATTTTATTTTAAAAAATCCAAAAACATGCTAATTTCAATGGGATCGGTTCGTAAAATAAAGTTTTCGTAATCGAAACTTTTTCACGCAGTGTTGAAATATTTGAACACTCGTTTCTGTACGAACTAACTTCTAATTTGCTCCTGTGAAAGGGGATCGTATTATTGGACACGAAGAGAACCGCATATTCCCATTTTCAATACGACAAACACTTGACATTCGAAAAATAAATTTATACCATATGTGACCTGAAAAACACCCCTTGAGCCAAATATCTCCTTTACCACTAACCCATAACTCATAAACATAAATCATATGAAAAATATTTAAATATTTTTAATTTTACATTCCAAGTTTTATTTATTTATATATGACTGTACGTTGGTGATGGTAACTAACGGCGAACTATTACTAGTTCCACAGATAACCGACTAATCGGCTCTAACAGATTTAATAATCACCTTAGTATTGACCTTACAATCTAGAAAATCACAGTAAACCTGGATCAAGAAGATCGATTGGGATTTAATAATATTCCCGATTGACCAGCTTAAAAGCTCAGGGGATAAGAAGCGTGGCTACAAATACTGTGGTCATGGGTTCAAATCCCACTCAAGCCTAGAATTTTTAAATTGATTTGATCGGTTATTACGATTGAGAGATCGGGGATAATATGAATAAAATCACGATCGATCGTCTTGATCCAGGTTTACTCTGATTTCCTGGATTGTAAGGTAAATACTGAGGCGATTATAAGTCGGGCAGAGCCGCTCTGTCGGTGACCTGTGTAACTAGTAATAGTTAAGATCACCGACAGACAATCAACACGTTGTTGTGTATAAAAAACCCTCTCAAAAAGACCCTTTCCAAAATAAAAGCTCCTCGGAGCGTAAATAAATAAATAAATCTCCCAGTCGTAATAACCGATATTTTTTTTTAGTTGAGTGGGATTTGAACCAATGACCCCACTGTTTATAGCCATGCGCCTTATCTTCTGAGTTATCACCCTGATGTTTTTTTATTAATAGTTATTTTATAAAAAAATAATACCAACTTATAATTAACCTTATACCTTATATACATAAGTATAGACTTTGAAGAATTTTTGTGATATTGAATTTGTATGATCAAAAAATACTTTAAAATTTCACATTTTTTATACCTAGACATCAGTAATAAAATTATAAAATATTTTTATTCTCGATGATAATTGTTCAAGTATAAAGATGAAGGTTTTAAAGCGCATTAAGAGCATCTTAATGTAAAAATTCATTGTGATAATTTGCGGTGTGAGCAAGTGGAAATGGAATTGTTCAGTAATTTCATTCGAGTCAATCGATTTCGTTTTAATTTTCCGCAGTTTCCGACCAAAGACACTGAAATGGTCCACAAACACTTTTTACTCGTTGCTACATTAAAAGCTCAAAGGAAAGCTTCCAGTTCCGGAGGCGAACTAAACGTTGCATTTTACACTACGAACTCTTCAAATGGCTTTCCAAGCAAAATCTAATGCTCAAAAAACTTTTAATGACAAATTTATTGTATTAACTTTCACACATTGGGCTAATATCTATCATATTTCTTGATTTGAAAATCAATCATTTATTTTTTTGAGACAAATATAATAAATCCGCTTATATCATAAAAACATACCTGAACCAAAATAATAATTAGGGATGAACGTTTATATTAGGCAATAAAATAGCTGATAAATAAAATTACATAATTATTTTATTTATCAGCTGCATATAAAAGCATAGATGATTTAAATAGCACAGTAACATTCATTTTTGAGTGAATTTCTTCATGAATTTAAAAATGTGATCCAGGATTTTTAAAACGAGTACAATATATCGAGTTGATTTGCAAAATTGGGCCACTGAAAAATCGTCTTTGCTTGAGTAATTTGAGACTAATTTATCTTTAATATCTTAACTAGATCTAAGGCCTGATGACAATTATTAGTGAAATATCACATATTAATTAAACGTAGACTCTGAATGAAGCCTAGTTCAATCAAAGACTTCCCTTTATAAGTTTAATTTTTAATTTAAAGTCTCATCTTGACATAGTTTTCATACTTTTCTTTGTGCGCATTCATTTCAATATTACAAGAAGTGCTTGCATCCACTACTAGATTAACTTTCTACATTATCGTTCTCCATAATATGATAAACCAGGCTTACAACATCACCAAACTATGTCTTATACAGAAATCAGTGTCCCCAGGCTGTAAATTAATAAGTTCACTAGCAGAAATAAAGAAAGTTGTCCTTTTTGAAGCGCCAAGTGAAGCAAAGCCGCAGATAAAACACAATGCTTTATTTAATTTTGCCGCCGACGAGTTTCTATATTTATTTGTTTTTTTTTTTCAAAAAAATAAAATAATCTACTACAACAAACAATGGGACAACACAGATTCTGATCTAAATTGACGTAATAGAGTTTTCTATTGTGTGGGAATATTTTTCTTTATCGTGATGAAAATATAAATATACTTTTATAATATTTAATGGATTAATTTAAGAGAAATCTTACAATAGTAACGTGAATAGAATATATTATGTTCATACTTACTTATCTTTTCATGTATATAGAGACATGTAGTTATATTCAGAGGGTGAATTTCTCAGGGGCATTACGTCAATCAAATCCAGGTTCTCGAACGTAAATACGACGTATTCAAATAATTTCAACTAATAAATTCGCTCAGGTGGGATTAAACCAATATCATTTGGTAGGTTCAAATATTTTTTTATAAAATTCTGCCTACACACATTTTGAACACTTATTCAAATTGCTTTGATCGTCGACGCATGTATGTAAATTTCCATATAATTATGTGCTTTCAAAGGAATTATAAAGAGGGCGACATTACATTAAAATATGTAAATACGGAAAGTTCGTTAATGACCGTTTTGTATGGAAATAAGGGAAGTCATCAAGTACGCGCAATTATCTCTGAAGATTTAAATCAATATTGGTTGTAAAACCCTCTTTATAAAGAGCTCATTATATAATACCTTGAGTGTGGCTAATTTGCAATTCTCTCCGCAAAGCTATAGAAGCGTTGATTATAATTTATTTTTTCATAAAAATGGCGAGGTCTTTCCGGGGCTGAAAAAAAAATGGAGTCGGACTCCCGCGTCGTATATTTTCACGGCTCATCGCCAGGAAATTATTATAACTTGATAAAAAGTTTCCATCTCTCGTCTAATGGCCACGGTCATGCAATATCCTGTTTTCTTGTATAACAACGCAATGGTGTTAATAAGCAAAAGCCTCTCTTATGACAGCACTCTATTGTAAGCACTTAATCACCAAAGCCATCAGAATAAATTTACCAGTTGACATGGCTGAGAATTATATTGTATATATGTTATTGTAATGATTTAGCATTGTCTAAAATAACACGAATACCTACGTGGTGAGTTTTAAATAGTTTATGCTTGAAGTTTGTAAGTGAAAGTTTCTTCTCTATACAAAATAAATATATTCTTGCTAAGCGTAAAAAAATGAAGCTTCCAAATTTGTTTCTAAATTATCTAAATTTATTTGATTGTTTTTAAATTTAATCTTCCAAGAGATCCAAACAAAATATTTACATATGTGCATCTCAACTCAATTGAGTTGAAGCAAATCAAATTTGATTTGAACCTTATTTGGGAGCTTTGGATCCTAAACGACTCGACTTAAAAGACAATTAATTAACGTGGAAGATGAAATTAATCATAAATACTTAATACTTTAAAAAAGTGTTTTTTTTTAATTAACTACAGACTTTTTCTCTATACAGGTATTTATTTACATTTATTGAAGATGATTTCACTTGACTTGGAAAAAATATATAAAATGACTAAAAAACCACACTTTTTGAACGAAAACGTATTCTTTTAGCATTCTTTTAGCAAAAGTATTCTTTTAGCAGTAATAGTTATTAAATTCAATAAAAGGTTTAAAATGTTCCATCAGGTTAAATTTATATTATTTTTATGTTTTAATACCATAGATCTGATGACTGTCCAGAATTAAAACCGTCCAGAAGTAGAGCACTTGCCTTGAGCTTGTTGGGTTAATATTAATAAAAGCATGTTAATTGATTATGATTTCCAATTTAAGTAGCCTTTCTGACATAAGGCATTTTATTGTTCAAATATTGCTACCTTCGAATGAATATCAAGGGTATACAAAATTGTTTATGATTTGAATTTCCTTCAATTCACATCACGCCATTCATTCTTACAAGAGATTCAATGAATATGGTAATAGAGATCGTCTCGCCTTATCTGGCAGACTAGGCGCGATAGAACGAGAGAAAACATTTTGTCAATTTCCTTATTTGCCGAAAAACATACAAAGCATGTATATATTGTTGAGAAGGAAAGTACACTCTGGAGGCAAAATGGATTCCGTTATTCGAAACACGAGACACAATTCGATATTTTTCGTATGCAAAGTCGACGGCCGCGATAACTGCCGTGGACGATTTTTCCATTCTGGATATGGGTAAGAAATGGAATTGAATTCGATATAGCTGCTGTTTTTTGATCAGTTTATACGATAAGAAATGTTGTGGTGGTTATGAAGTGACAATTGATTGTGTAATAGTCTTGTATAACGTCCAACACGTGTGGCTAAAATATAATCTGTACGTGACCATAAGGATCCATTATAAGAATGCATGTGTTCTCATGGGAAATGTGCTTTTTATAGGTCTGACCTTCATAAACAACTTATACAGATAGAAAAATACTCTTCTATTTTTCTTCATACTGTATACATATATTACAAACAGTGTGTATTGGATTAATATTTTTATACTTACCACAATTTTCCATCATTGTAAATTATATAACATTGAGTGCAAATTGGTAACTATTCGGGTATTTAAAAATCATTTCAGTTTTTTACTTTTTACTTTTTAAAATATTTAACCTTCAATATATACATATAATGATCGTAAAGTTTCACGTGGTAATTAATTAGAAGAATTTCCGAACAAAACTAAAAAATATTTTTATATTGTATAATTTGGCTGAGGCCCCCACTTGTATGATAAATAATTAAAATAAATACAAAGGGTCGAAAATTACAGGGTGGGCTTTTATCGGGAGGAATATTTAAGGGTAGGTAGGGTATTGCGAGAATATTTTTCTTGTCTAGGTTTTTTTTACGATTGGTTGTATAAATATCAAGATGGCGGACCAAGCAGACGAGTCTGATTGAAGCAGTTTGTATTGCATTTGTCAACTCCTCTGTTTGATATTTATCATGCACTTATCCAGCCTTCTAATAATCGGTGGTTTTTTACATATTTATTTCGAGCATTAAAAACAGAAATGGTCTAAACCAACATAACATTCATAATGTATACCTAATTTATATGAATCATGATGATATTATGTATATAATTATATTTTTTCACGAGTCATTCTTAGAAATTTTTTAAATTTTAATATTATTTAAGATGATTGAAAAACAAATTTGAAGTTTATAGTAGTGGTTGCATCACACAAACATAATAATTTATTTATAAGAACCCTGGGCATCGTATTGCGTATGACATGAGCTCAATTTTAAAATATAATATATTGATTAAATATAGCAGACACTTGGTTTTGGTCTTAGGAGTGTTTCATGCTGATAATGCTTCCAAATTCGTATTTATTGAGCGCACAACCTCACCGAGTCATTGCCCACAAATAGAATTAGTTCAATATAACTACGATCACTGACAAAATATAGCCCATCTATCTCTCTACCCCATACTCACTCATTGGACCTTCCTAAACCCAAGAATTATGTAGTGTATAAATAAAGAGAATCATATATAATGTATGTTAGTAAAAATTATAATACTTGTTGTTGATAATGCAGTTGTTAGTGTCAAAATATGTTTCAGATCCTTGGACGTATTTTGACCAAACAAAATCTAAATAAAAAAAAAGAGATTTTTTGTATTTATAAATGCATCTCTTTTTAACACTTTTCGACGCTTTTATATAACGCACACGAATTAAAATATTACAGGCCTAAGCAGTAAAAAACATTTATTCCAAGCATATTATTAAAGGGGGGGTATGTC
>JAGTTH010000535.1:0-33545 GCA_022606485.1 Agraylea sexmaculata
AAATCGAAATGAATCCAAATGATCGCTTTCACCAATTATTTGTCATTATAAAAATATTATTGTAATGCATAAAACAGGTCCGAATCAATTTTCACGCAATGGTGTCCCATTTGGGCCCAATTTTTATTGATAATGATTGCTTTTTACAGCTCACTGGTGGCAATAAAGCTGGAACGGATGTATGATGAAACTGGAATTTAGATTCAGTAGCAAATACGAGTTTTTACCATTTAAAAAGTTGTTCGATAAGAAAAACCACCGATTAAACGCTCAATTATTGTATTAGAAAAAAATTGGCTTAACAAAAAATATAATATATCTCACATATAAATTGAGAAACGGTCGATATCCATAAATTTAATATGCATGTTGGAAATTATAGCATTCCGACTAATCGGATTTTAAATGATTTAATTTCTTAATAAATTTTGGCTGTATTTTTATACGATTTAATACGTTAATAAAATGCATACATATGTATATATGAATTTTGGATTTTTGTAAATTTTGAAAAAAAATGGGTTAAATTTCATGGCATGAAATAAAATCAATTTTATAGATATAATATATAATATTTGATTATAAAAATGCATTTAAGAATTTGCACACGGCTATGTTATATATTTTAAATAATACACAAGTAAACGTTTTTAAAGCGCACCCGGGTGATCTCTTTTCTACCGATTCTGCCACCTACAGGGCTTGTGTAGGAGTTATATGGAAACTTATATAATATTGCCTCCTACACTTTTATTTTCTTATTTACATAATATTTTTGTGTCGTTAAAAAATCTCTCACGAGCAATTGATTAAATAAATAAAAAATGAGAATTCTACTTATATATGGATATTATTAAATTAGGTATAAAAAACTACTCCTATATTTTTTATTTTAAAAATGAGGTGAGGTTGGGTTGAATTGTACAATCGTATTATTTCGTTTATAAATTTTATATTTTATTGGACAAATAATATTATAATTAATAAACGGTTATATATATTTTACGACCTTCTTCATCGATGTTTTAGAAAAAATACTTCACTGTTCTCTTGAACTTGTTATTAATAAATAAATCGTTAAAATATCGTGTTAATAAAATGTTAACACGAGCAAAATATAAAACTGTCACTATGAAAATATTATGTTAATCAAGCAAACCAGTCGTAATGGATACGAATAGTTGATCTAGTTTTTAAGAAATACTTTAAATCTCACACCGACAAACATTTGATTGATTATAAATCGAAATAAAGCTGTTATTCGCGATAAAGAAAATTTTTGTGAATAATCAACAGCCGTTTTAAAATACTATTAAAAACTTTATTGCGAATTAAATTTAAAAAAAAAACTAGTTTAACCGTTTGATTCGCGTCACTAAAGAATATCCATTTACATTCAATTTTAATGACATTTCTCCCTGACATTTATTAAACACTTTTAGTTGATTTATGGTTTTTATATTTAATCGAGTTATAAAATCGTATGCAATAATTAGGCAATTTGAAGTACACACGTATTAATAATCGCACATTTGTACGGAAAAATAATATTTTTATTATATGTATAAATTAATAAAATTATATAATTGTTCGCAATCTGATGTCAGTGTTAAGGAATGTTGTTTTACAGTTAAACAAACACTTACACTCACCCAAGAAGTGTATTTACAATATTATGTATTTTATATAAATGTAATATGAGAATTGAATTTATTTATTGGAAAGCGAAGAATGTGATTCACAAATAAATATAATAATAAATTAGAATTGATGAGTGTGTATTTATATCCTATTTGTAGAGCAAAATTCTAAACACGTAATTATCAATAGCCACACACTACTTAAAAATATATTAAATAACTCTACGATATAACATCCAGTAAATTACCACACATCTCTGCGTGTATAAAATTTGATATTTCCTCTACTAACATAAGAAACAAAGGTACTCGTATTAATATAATGATTAAAAATATATACAGGATGGACTGGGTGATAGGGAATCGCAAGAATAATTAATAAAAAAACATTGTTAATTAAAAATATTAATACTGCTTTTGTAATCGAGTTTTCGCCACATCTTGTAATTTATATTAATTAATAGTAAAAATGTTGTAAATATGTTATTTGTCTTTATTCTCATATTGTTTGCTTTAATTTTTGATGCATTGAGATGATAGAATTATTATTTTGATTTATTTGGAATGTAGAATAAAGCTTTGCATACTTCTTGTCTCAATAATAATACAATTTTTTCATTTATTTTATTATTATATTGGCAGTAATTGAATTATATGGAGGGCTACCGTAATATTATTGAACCAGTGTCATATAAACCTTGTGCCCTCTATTTTTCGGTATGATAATTTTAACACTGTCTAAAATTATAGACCCAGTGCACCAAATAATTTGAACGAGTGGTCTTCAGTGAAAACTTCCAAAACTATCTTAAAATGAGGTAAGAATGTATTAATATGTGTTTATTAAATACATTCCTCGGATACTAGATGAGGTATCGAGTTTATCAGGGATATAAAGTCATCGAGATAACGACTTAATTTATTAAATATCTCCGGTTATAGTCACATACCAGGCAAAATGTACGTACTTCTTAGAAACTCTATGGAGACTACCTGAATTACACCATTAAGCCGACGCCACATTTAAACATAATGACTCAATTAATAATCAACAAATATGCCTTATAAATAAATTAATTAACTACAATGTATACATATGGAACTAATCTACCTAAAAATTAGTTTACTCAATGAAAATCATTCAATTTGTCAGAATAAATTCTCGTGCTTCTAAATAATCTACTCAAATATTATACCTTCTCTCAGAATGGCTCAGAATAATTATTCATATACATTTTTTACTCATTTTTTGGGAGTCGAACATTTGAGTTTGGGTTTATATAAACTAAGCTACTCTTAGTTTTTTTTGTTTATAGAATAAATGTCAAACTTTATGTACGAAACTACGTCAAACGACTGTAATTGGTGATTTATTAACATTATGTGATATTATAGTTTTTATGGTGTGACTAAACATGGCTGTTGGGAAATAATCTGGCCTATTGGCATGTCTCAAGTTGGAAATTTGCTCTACAAATAAATAATATATATATATATATATATATAATATATATATATATATATATATATATATAAATAATATTTCTCGTTAATTTTTATTTTATTTTTGTACACAGTACAGTTTTTCTGTATCTGTGTTTTTGTTTGTTCGGTATTATTTAAATTCATTATTCATAATCAAAAGCTCCCAAATCCAATATTCATTTTATTTTGCAAATATTTTTTTAAAATCTATTGTTTTCAAATTAGTTGTAATTTTTAATTTTTAAAATACATACCATAAATTCATTGAATTGTTTTTCATTTTAATGTACGTTTTTCTGGATTTATATTTATGTTTTTGTAATATAAAATATTCACTGGAATTGGGATTAAAAAATAACATATTTGTCAAGTAGTTACGTAAAAATAATTTCAATGTATATAAATACCCTAATAATGAGTGACTTTATTTATATGGGAAGTTATATTTATTATAATCGATTTAATTAAATAAAAAAATTAAAACCATCAGTATATTTGTAAAAAAAATAACTCACTAATTTGCAATTTACAATTCCTCACGCAGTCAAATATCAATCTGTATCAATTATAATAAAACACGCTTGCTGTCAATGAAAACGCACGTAGAAAAAATGATAATTTGTGTATTTTAAAAGTTGGATAAAATACAGATTGGCGGTTACCTTTAATTGAATCCATTATTTATTGGTCACGAATGTCGCATTCACTTCCATTAGTTTGTTTTTTATTATTGTTCAATCGTCCGTTTAGTATCTTGTGTGGTCTTAGTAGAAAAACTAACTTATATAAACCTGTATTTATTATTTTTTTATCCATTAGTATAATCATAGAGAACTTGACTCCTTCGATTATGTTATACTCAAGAATTGTCTTAAGCCTTAAGCGATTAGCATAATTAAAGTTTATATTCGATAACGTCTCGTTTAATCTCTTGGTTCATAAAATATAAATATTGAGACGAGTTTTCATAGGTAAATTATATGTAATAATACATGTGTGGCTTTTTACAATATACTGTTAATTTGTATGAATTTAATTTGGTTTGTGTAAAATAGACATATCAATATGGCGGACTAAGCAAATCTGATTGAAACAATTAGTGTTGCCTCTGTCGAACTCATCTGCTTGGTCCACCATCTTCATATGCATCATCAGCCTTCTTATATCGGTGGTGTCGCTCTATCCCAACTCAAAACAAAATTATAAAATTTGATTACACACCAAATAATAGGTGTATTATGAATCAAGATTACATCGTTTTTTATGGAATTCTATTTTTATTGAAAAAAAAATTCTCACTCATTCTACAAAATTCTTTATTATCTATAAGTCTAAAAAAATGGTGTCAAATCAGTGGATTTTTTAAATAGGTATTCTTGTGATTTTTTATGTTTGATTTTGTGTGGATTTATTGTGAATTCAACATGTTGCTTCAGTATTCATGTCACAATCTAAAAAATCAAAGTAAACTGGGATAGATCAGGATTTTATTATTATTATATTATTCACATCACAAGAGTGGATATTAATTTTATTTATTTTTAATTCAAGCTTTTTCAAAAATGTAATAATTTCATCGAATAGGTATTTTTCTTTCCTCTGTGCAAAACCATCAATATAACATATTTTTTACAATATCCAATTGGATGTCAAGTCTAATTTTATTTTGACAAGTGTTACATTAAAATTAGAGCATGCATTTGCGAATAGTTATATTTAAAAGCAAACTAATTTGACTCAATCTCAACATGTCAGACGAATAATGCAATACTGTTAGTTTCGCCTGCCGCTGTTTTCTTAATGAAGCCATATAAGTATTACAAAAAAAAACCCATCACCGCTATAACTAACTACCAAAAAATTTCACCTATCAACATTTTAATTTGCAGTAATTGAGTGAGAAAGAATGCTTTAGTAAAACCTCAAATGAGTTCTATAAATATCACTTGCCAATAACTCACTAAATTATACAAATAAATCCATAATGAATATTCCTTATAACTTCAGTCCAAAATTGGATTAATATTCTTGTTTCTTGTGAAATCCAAAATCACAATCATAATAAATGTGTTTAATATAATTTCAAAATTTAAGCTTTGCATATTTTATTAATTTCGATAAATTCTTATTGTTGTAATGTATTCATTAAAATGAATTGAGTATTTAATAAAATTAATAAAGTAATTGATGGATTTGGCCAATATCACCGATGTATTAGCAGTATATACAACTGCATCTATATCAAGATGATGGACCAAGTAGATGAGTCTGAGTGAGACGATCGGTGTTCTCTGCTTGGTTGTTATTTATAAATCCAGTATCAATCTGACCCGTTTTCAAAAAGATGTAATCTAATAATTTTAGTTAAATTCGTATGTCAGCCATCTTGAAATTTAATCATCCAGTTATTTTATTTTATTTATTTATGCCCCGAAGAGGGTTTTTTTAGACACAACAACGTGTTAATTAATTGTCTGTCGGTGATCTTAACTATTACTAGTTACACAGGTCACCGACTTAATAATCAGCATTTACCTTACAGTACAGGAAATCAGAGTAAACCTGGATCAAGATGATCGATATTTTATTCTCGATCTCCCAGTCATTAAAAAAATTACTTGAGCGGGATTTGAACATATGATTTGAGTATTTGTAGCCATCCGTCGTATCCCCTGAGCTATTATGTTGGCATTATATTGTATGGCCTGATAATATATTTGTGGTATTGATCTGGCCCTAGAGTGTCGCTTTATTAATTGTCGTATTTTTTACACATTTTAGGATGGGTTTAAATAAATTATCTGATTTTGAAATAAATGGTATTGACAATGCAATACTATTATAATATATATAATTGTCTAAGTGTGTGTATGTTATATGTCTGTATTTCTGTACGGGTCAATCCCTACACCATCCTTAGAGTATATATATATACATTTAAAATATAATATATACAGAGTCGCTATATACAGAAAAATAGTCCTTAATATATCAGGGTACAAGCATTAAAATTCTGTGTGCTCTTAAGTCTTTATGGAACTGAGCCATATATTCAAAATAGAATAGAATATTTGGTAGTGAGACTGCATTTAAATTTGTTGATTATTGAAGATATGCGAAAATAGCCCTTAATATGTATAAGATCTGGTACTGCTTCGTCGCAAATTCGTTTGCCGTCCGTATGTTTACTATATGTATGAAACGTCAAACAATGTTCCTTTTCAATCATTATATAACCTATTAAATGGGACTTTTTCGAAATACATAAACAAATTGAAAATTTGAAGTAAAATAACCCTAGTGATTATAATAATATGTGATCGTAAAATATAAATAGTAAACGGCGTGTAATAATTTACATGTAACAGGCACCGGTCAAGATTTACGCCTGTTTTCACACCCAACACAATCGTGACGTGTTTTCATACACGTGTCATGTGAATTCATTGTATTCTATTATATGCCGTGGACACGTGGGCGGTCAAGATGCTCTTCGTGACTGCGTCTAACTTTAGAGACACATTTTGTACGAGGTGCGTTCAAAAAACACCCGGAGCGTCTCAATTAACCACGACGACCTCTGTGAAGCAAGTGGGTTAATGCATTTTATACTCTCTAATAATAAAAGTCTCCAAATAACGAGTGAAATCGTTCATATTATAAACATTTTATGTGGTATTGAGTGGCTTTTCCGATTAAGACAAACATTCAACAAAGTCCACAATTCAAACGTGGATTTTAATCAATACTCTCAATTATTCTTGTATCTAATTCGAGAATCCCGCTTGAATTTGGAACTACTCGTTATTATTAACACAATACACTTGAATAAAACAAATAAATATTAGTGGTTCTTTATTTTAATACATTATTAAGGAATAATACTCTGATTTCCAGGATTGTAAGGTGAATAATGAGTCGAATGAATAATTGTCTAAAAAATATACTGTGGGTTCAAATCCCGCTCAATCACTGGAAGATCAGGAATAATATTAATAAAATCCCGATCGATGATACTCTGATTTCCTGTATTGTAAGGTAAATACTGATTATTAAGTCGGTTACCTGTATAACTAGTAATAGTTAAAATCACCAACAGACAATTAAATAACACATCCTTCAATTCCAATTGATTCATCAATGAAAGTGTTTTTTTAAATAAAAAAATTACAGGAGAAAAAAAAAGAGTCTTGAAAAGCCTCTCAAAAAGCGCGTAAATAAATGCCATATAATATTAATAAATAAATATACAACTTGGGTTACAAATAATAAAGATCAATGGGCTTGTATCTATAGAAGTGTTATGCTTATTGTTTTCATAGAATACTACATGCGCATATTATACATATACTTCACACATACGCGGGCTGTGGCCACCTGGAACACTGCAGTCTCTTTAATCCGACACTCGGAAAATATTCGAAATTATTATGAAAATTGTTTACATAGTGAAATATTTTATTTGTTCTTGAATATATAAAGCTACTTTTTAATGACCATATTAAGTGAAAGACAGTGTAATGTTATTAGAAAGATCGACAAGTGACAGATAAACAATACGAGCGGCTGTATATACAACTTGTTTTCAATTGAACTTCAAATATTTTAACGATAATTCAACAAATGGGCCAAGCCTGCTAGTTAAAGTTTTCATTGTCTAAATCAAATCGCAGTGACAGGTAAATAGTACAAGCGGTAAAAGCAGCGCCATATGAATCCTTTGTTGACTAAATTCATCCATGTCTCCTATGTTTTAAAATATTTTTGGCAACTCTATAATACAGCATATATGATATCTCTTCATAATTTATTTCGAAAGATCAAAAGTATTAATTATATAGAATGTTCCTTGTAACAACTGCGGATATTTATTGATCCAACAATATATATATATATATATATATATATATATATATATATATATATATATATATATATATATATATATATATATATAATATTATAGAGAATAAGATAGATAACATCTGGTTAAACCAAGACTTGTATACTGCATGCTCGATGAAGCTGTCATTCCATATCTCTCAATTACATTCATTTATGAATAAAACCTTCATGCAATCCTTGCGAATTAATATATTCCAAGCTGTAAATCAGCCAGGATTTTAAATAATTAAATAAAAACTAAATTGTATACAATGTTGCATATTAGACCAAATTACCTTGTGATTACTCGTAATTTGTACAGTTTCTCTCTGATTCTACATCAAATTATCGTTATCTTATCGATGATGTGAGGCAATTTCTCCTCGATCAATCTGTTCAATTTGACACGTGTCCGGCTGTGTTTATGAGGTAATTAGTACCGGTTTTATAGAGTGAACCGGAACACTGTACGGATACTGTCAACACTTCCGAAGCAAAAAAATTGATAGTAATATGTATTTAATTGCAGGGCGACCTTGACGACCGCATTTTAGGAAGCCGTTACCTGAAAACCATGTCAATGTCATTAAAAATATACACCGAATCTAGGTTCCCTATTATCTGCATGAATTGTTTGGTACAGATATAAACATTAGACATCGCATTACATATAAATAATAATATCGTGTAAACCCGTGTATTGTTGCACTCTTCTCTCTTATTCGATAAAGGCATAAGTGTGTCTCCCTCACTCAACACATTTCTAGTGACCACTGAGAGTGGTTATGATAATACTTTGGTGATTAAAACGCAACAATATTTTAAACATGTTAAAGAAGTAGTCTTTGGTAAAAACTTCACCTAGATGTATTTGAGTGTATGTTTGAGTCCATATGACATGTAGTAACAATGCATTTACCCATTTTACTGTGAAATATAACTGAAGATATTAAGAGAGATGTTTACAGTATAATGTTTGCCAGCTAACTCTTGTTTTGGCTACTTGATGTACTTGAACCAATCATGCATTTAGCCACTTAAGCAATATCTTATGTTTATATCTATGCCAGAGAGACATAAATAAACAATAATATATATAGTTATATATATATATATATATATATATATTATTTATATATATATATATATATATATATATATATATATATATATATATATATATATATATATATATATATATATATATTCTATATCACTAAACAATGCTTGCTTGTGTTACACTCCAAATTAAAAAAAAATGTTTTATGAAAAAGGATGAATTTTATGTGGAAAACCTATAGTTTATTTTACAATAATATCTATATTAACATTTAAAATAAAATAAGCTTTCGAGGGTAAAATTGATTCATCAATGGAAGTGTTTTTTTTTTATCTTACAGGAGAAAAAAAATGTGGTAATGCACTCAAAACAGAGACCAAATTGATACTAATATATTGAAACAATGCTGTCGGTATTTATTGTATGTAGTTTGTTAGTGAGTAGTGCTATAATGGTGTGTGAACGAATAGACTAGAGCTTGATAGTATTGGTTTTCAATTGATACATAGTATATTGGTGCTGGCAACCCTGAAGATAACACGAGTCTATTTGTAGTGAGTTAGATGGACTTATTAGCGGCAGTAATGAATGGTGTATGCGATTAGCATTTGCCAAGCGGGGAATAGAATCCGGGCTCGTGACTCTATTCCCCGGGATGGCAATCCATCGATCAGGGTACCGTTACTTGCTGATCACTGGGCCATATATGGTGCAAGGTGATACCACTTTTTGTCTTTACTATAAGCTTTTTGCATGTGATCTGATAACAGTAACTTGAACTTGAACACCATTACCACACAGACATGCATCCTTTTAGAATACGATCGGTTGCCTTATAAGGATTAACAACTACCACCCATCACTCAAGGTATACCTTTATACTCTTTTAATGGGGTTAAGCTTTGCAATTATTTAAGTGTCCACTAACCTCCGTGTGGTTTATTATGAAAGGCATTAATATTTGATGGATAGACAACGCATGTAGGGAAGATTTCCATATGAAAGGTGACATGATTCCTGACCGCACCCAAAAATTGCATAAAGTAATGGATTCCCAATAATTGCATATAGTAATCGACACATTTACTTTTTTTTTATTATTAAGAGAACACAGTCGTCTGGAATACCAGAGAACCTACATCTATGATGGAGCTTTTTTGAAAGAGTTTTTAGACACAACAACGTGTTAATTGTCTGTCGGTGATATTAATTATTACTAGTTACACAGGTCGACTTAATAATCACATTAGTATTCAATATGATCCAGGAAATCAGAGTAAACCTGGATCAAGGCGATCGATCGGGATTTTATTAATATTATTCCCGATCTCCCAGTCGTAATAACCGATCAAATCAATTTTAAAAAATCTTGACTTGAATGAGATTCGAACCTATGACCATAGTATTTGTAGCCACGCGTCTTATCCCCTGAGCTATCACTCTGGTTTTTTTTATTTATTATTAATAGATCTTAAAAATATAAATCAACTGTTTTTTGTATATAATTAAAAGAGCCTTGACTCATCTGGGGCTGGTTTTAGGATATACGGGATGGGCTTAAACTAACTGAGAATATTCTAGGGGGTGGTAGGGTTTCGAAAGAATAATTGAAAAAAACATATATTAAAAAAAAACATTTTTAGTAAATAAAAATTAAAATATAATAAATAATATTAATAGCGCTTTTGGAATCGAGTTTGGGCCACCATCTTGGAATCGTTTCCACCCTGTATATTATATAGATTGAAATTTTACTAAATAATTTAATAACACTTTTATTTCAGATTAATATGAAATGACTTCGTTCGAAAAATTACTTCGTTAATTGATGATTAAAGATAAATTGGTAGTTCTTTTTTCATTGATTAAAAGTCCATATTGAATATAAAACTCGACAAACAAAATATTGTAAATCTGACCGAAACATAATTACCAACTTTGATAAAAACATATTTAAATTGAATTTGTAATATTCATATATTTTTAGGTATAATTTAATAATATTCATAGGTTTTAATTATTATATTAGTATCTTTACTCATTTTAGTGTTTTTTGACACAACAACGTGTTAATTAATTGTTTGTCGGTGATCTTAACTATTACTAGTTACACAGGTCACCGACTTAATAATCTGTATTTACCTTACAATACAGCAAATCAGAGTAAACCTGGATCAAGATGATCGATCGGGATTTTATTAATATTATTCTCGATCTCCCCTGAGCTTTTATTACGTTGATGGAGCTGTTCGATGAAAATTTATAAGAAAAATGTTAGGTTAGGTCTATTTTAAAATCAACTAAACATAAGTGAAAATTTAAATCATACTAATATTTAAATGTGGTTGTGTAAATTTAACTATACCCTCTATTAGTTATTATTTATTAAAATTACAAGGCGGACTCACATGAAAGGTTATGTATTTTAGTATTCGCATTTTCCATGGGTAAAATAATAAAGTATTGAGAGCTGTAAACAGTAAAAAGCCACGCATTCCATTATGAAACAATGGAGATTATTTTACGATGTTAGAAATGTCACGTACCTGCTTTAAACATAGTGTTTTATTTACACATTTTTTTAAAATACAAATAGTTGTGATATAAAGTGAAGAAGTGCATTGTGTTGGCAACATTCATTGATTTTTCATAGACTTTCCGGTTTGTATGGGTCAAGAAAACCGGACTCACGTACTAAATTACCACCGTATCCAATAGTCAATGTGAAATTAATAAACCCACTTCGATTTATATCGAACATTATACAAATTGAATAATAACAACAAATCAACGCGGCTTCTTCACTTCGCATTCCTACACACAATTAAATACCGTCGATCCGTTAATACTTTGACCGACTTTATTCCGGTATTTTTATAAATTACTAAATTACACTACGACCATTTTGTATGAGTGAATTTATTAATAACATTACATCCTATAAGATAACTTTAAATTTACACCTCTATAATAATCTTATGTAAATAAATTCTTTAACCCCTTACCGCGTGGAGGGTCAAATTTGGCCAAAAACTTTAACGCAATTTAAAATATATTTTAAGTCTATTATTTAATAAACTGAATATTGTATATTATTTAAAATTTAAATGGCTTTCTAATGATGTAATTATTAAAATGCAAAAATTAATATATACTTAGTTAGAGCCGGTCAAAGTGTAACGGGCAAGGGTATCGAAATTTGCCTACTTTCGAAGCTCTTTTCTCTAAAATCACTAAATTTACAACAAAACTATTGATAGAAAATTAAAATTGAATATAATTGTAACATAATTCGTAGTTATTTGGTTGATTTTGAGCTATTTATCGTCATAATATTTGAGGTTGAAAACACGTCCAAACGTGCTTTTTCGGCATCGCTTAGTGGCTTAATTTGAATTAATATGTTTTTTTACTTGATTATCTCTAAATTGACAATTTCAATATACGCCCTTATTCCACTTAACCCCTTAAATTATGATTTTGTAAAAAAAACATTGAAATAATCATAATGTTCGATACCTCGTGAAATGTAATTTATGGCTATTACATAATAGAGTAAGGGCCGTATTCAATATAAGAGTGCGTGTGTACGAATAGACAAGATCTTGGTAGTATTGGTGTACACGCATACGCACTATATATACATATTGTTTATACGCTTTTAATCACCTTGATTACAGTGTTGCCTCAGTAAAACTCATCTGCTTGGTCCGCAATCTTGATATATATACATCCAGTTGTATATTGGAGGTATCGAATAGATACGAAACAGAAGTTTTATATAACTCAGTCTGGACTGAGGGCCGTATTCAATATAATAGTGTAATGAGAGTGTTTGCGTGCGGTGCGTATGCATGTACACCAATACTACCAAGCGTTAGTCTATTCGTGCACACACTCTCATTACACTATTATATTGAATACGACCCAAATATTGATAAGGACATATAAATGTTGATTCGTATCCATGTATTTTTTTTGTGTATAAAATTGTAGTCCATTATCTACTACATATAATTTAAGAGGAATCTACAATTGACCGAATAATATACTTTTATTTATTGCTGTATGGAATAAATAATATAATATTGGCTCCAAAAAGGCTTTATTATCACGGTTAAGTTCTTTGAGTTTGTGAATATCTTGGATAATATTTAATGAGTGTTGGTGCATTTCCTCTGTCAGCAAAGCAATGTGATTTATTAGTGAGACTCCATTATCTGCCACGTCATGGGCTGGTGACTTTATGTATGTATGCTTTCATCAATCAGGGTTGTTATAATATAAAAATATTAATACTGTAGATAATTTGTTAAGATTGTACACGTCTATGGCCTGAATAATGTTGATAGGACGTGAAATTGTGGTTGGGATGGCGTTCAATTAAAATCTATTATAAATCATTTCATATGTAATTAATACTACTTAAGAAAAGTTGACTAAATTTTCATTGAGTGGCAATATAATTTCTATAGGCATTATTGGAATGGAATATAGAAAAATTCCATATAAGTAATGAATTCCAAGGCATACGTCACCGTAAATACGATAGTAGATTTACTTAGCCACTTAATACTTAGTTAATGCCTCATCTGAGCCTCGGGCGAGGCAATCATTAACAAAAAACCGATCAAAAGTACAGCAAAGCAACTATATTACCGTCTTTACGGTGTATGTTTACGGCGACGCACGCCTAGGAATCCCAAGCTTTAGTGAGTCGTGATATAGCTTAAAGTATTGGAACATGTACGAATAGACTAGATATTCATAGTATCGATGTACACGCACACGCACCACACGCTCATTAAAATATGATATAGAATGAAACAAAACACAGATACAGAAAAACTGTACTGTAAAAATAAAATAAAATTAACGAGAAATATTATTTATATATATATATATATATATATATATTTATATATATAGTATATATATATTATTTATTTGTAGAGCAAATTTCCAACTTGGAGTATACAATAGGCCAGATTATTTCCCCAACAGCCATGTTTAGTCACACCATAAAACTGCTATAATATCACATAATGTAATAAATCACCAATTACAGTCGTTTGACGTAGTTTCGTACATAAAGTTTGACATTTATTCTATAAACAAAAAAAACTAAGAGTAGCTTAGTTTATATAAACCCAAACTCAAATGTTCGACTCCCAAAAAATGAGTAAAAAATGTATATGAATAATTATTCTGAGCCATTCTGAGAGAAGGTATAATATTTGAGTAGATTATTTAGAAGCACGAGAATTTATTCTGACAAATTGAATGATTTTCATTGAGTAAACTAATTTTTAGGTAGATTAGTTCCATATGTATACATTGTAGTTAATTAATTTATTTATAAGGCATATTTGTTGATTATTAATTGAGTCATTATGTTTAAATGTGGCGTCGGCTTAATGGTGTAATTCAGGTAGTCTCCATAGAGTTTCTAAGAAGTACGTACATTTTGCCTGGTATGTGACTATAACCGGAGATATTTAATAAATTAAGTCGTTATCTCGATGACTTTATATCCCTGATAAACTCGATACCTCATCTAGTATCCGAGGAATGTATTTAATAAACACATATTAATACATTCTTACCTCATTTTAAGATAGTTTTGGAAGTTTTCACTGAAGACCACTCGTTCAAATTATTTGGTGCACTGGGTCTATAATTTTAGACAGTGTTAAAATTATCATACCGAAAAATAGAGGGCACAAGGTTTATATGACACTGGTTCAATAATATTACGGTAGCCCTCCATATAATTCAATTACTGCCAATATAATAATAAAATAAATGAAAAAATTGTATTATTATTGAGACAAGAAGTATGCAAAGCTTTATTCTACATTCCAAATAAATCAAAATAATAATTCTATCATCTCAATGCATCAAAAATTAAAGCAAACAATATGAGAATAAAGACAAATAACATATTTACAACATTTTTACTATTAATTAATATAAATTACAAGATGTGGCGAAAACTCGATTACAAAAGCAGTATTAATATTTTTAATTAACAATGTTTTTTTATTAATTATTCTTGCGATTCCCTATCACCCAGTCCATCCTGTATATATTTTTAATCATTATATTAATACGAGTACCTTTGTTTCTTATGTTAGTAGAGGAAATATCAAATTTTATACACGCAGAGATGTGTGGTAATTTACTGGATGTTATATCGTAGAGTTATTTAATATATTTTTAAGTAGTGTGTGGCTATTGATAATTACGTGTTTAGAATTTTGCTCTACAAATAGGATATAAATACACACTCATCAATTCTAATTTATTATTATATTTATTTGTGAATCACATTCTTCGCTTTCCAATAAATAAATTCAATTCTCATATTACATTTATATAAAATACATAATATTGTAAATACACTTCTTGGGTGAGTGTAAGTGTTTGTTTAACTGTAAAACAACATTCCTTAACACTGACATCAGATTGCGAACAATTATATAATTTTATTAATTTATACATATAATAAAAATATTATTTTTCCGTACAAATGTGCGATTATTAATACGTGTGTACTTCAAATTGCCTAATTATTGCATACGATTTTATAACTCGATTAAATATAAAAACCATAAATCAACTAAAAGTGTTTAATAAATGTCAGGGAGAAATGTCATTAAAATTGAATGTAAATGGATATTCTTTAGTGACGCGAATCAAACGGTTAAACTAGTTTTTTTTTTAAATTTAATTCGCAATAAAGTTTTTAATAGTATTTTAAAACGGCTGTTGATTATTCACAAAAATTTTCTTTATCGCGAATAACAGCTTTATTTCGATTTATAATCAATCAAATGTTTGTCGGTGTGAGATTTAAAGTATTTCTTAAAAACTAGATCAACTATTCGTATCCATTACGACTGGTTTGCTTGATTAACATAATATTTTCATAGTGACAGTTTTATATTTTGCTCGTGTTAACATTTTATTAACACGATATTTTAACGATTTATTTATTAATAACAAGTTCAAGAGAACAGTGAAGTATTTTTTCTAAAACATCGATGAAGAAGGTCGTAAAATATATATAACCGTTTATTAATTATAATATTATTTGTCCAATAAAATATAAAATTTATAAACGAAATAATACGATTGTACAATTCAACCCAACCTCACCTCATTTTTAAAATAAAAAATATAGGAGTAGTTTTTTATACCTAATTTAATAATATCCATATATAAGTAGAATTCTCATTTTTTATTTATTTAATCAATTGCTCGTGAGAGATTTTTTAACGACACAAAAATATTATGTAAATAAGAAAATAAAAGTGTAGGAGGCAATATTATATAAGTTTCCATATAACTCCTACACAAGCCCTGTAGGTGGCAGAATCGGTAGAAAAGAGATCACCCGGGTGCGCTTTAAAAACGTTTACTTGTGTATTATTTAAAATATATAACATAGCCGTGTGCAAATTCTTAAATGCATTTTTATAATCAAATATTATATATTATATCTATAAAATTGATTTTATTTCATGCCATGAAATTTAACCCATTTTTTTTCAAAATTTACAAAAATCCAAAATTCATATATACATATGTATGCATTTTATTAACGTATTAAATCGTATAAAAATACAGCCAAAATTTATTAAGAAATTAAATCATTTAAAATCCGATTAGTCGGAATGCTATAATTTCCAACATGCATATTAAATTTATGGATATCGACCGTTTCTCAATTTATATGTGAGATATATTATATTTTTTGTTAAGCCAATTTTTTTCTAATACAATAATTGAGCGTTTAATCGGTGGTTTTTCTTATCGAACAACTTTTTAAATGGTAAAAACTCGTATTTGCTACTGAATCTAAATTCCAGTTTCATCATACATCCGTTCCAGCTTTATTGCCACCAGTGAGCTGTAAAAAGCAATCATTATCAATAAAAATTGGGCCCAAATGGGACACCATTGCGTGAAAATTGATTCGGACCTGTTTTATGCATTACAATAATATTTTTATAATGACAAATAATTGGTGAAAGCGATCATTTGGATTCATTTCGATTTTATTGTCGTGTCGTAAAACACCATAAGTTTGGACCTTTGTAAGACAAATAACCTAGAAGATTTTTTACAATTAAAAACACTGCGAAATAGTGCAATAGCTCGTGGTTAAAAATACTGTGGTAACCACCAGGTTTACTCTAATATCCTGGATTTTAAAATAAATATTGAGGCGATTATTAAGTAAGACAGAGACGCCCTGTCGGTGACCTGTTATAGTTAAATTTAATTACCACAATGTTGTGTCTAAAAATCAAATTTTAAACAACTTATAACCTATTTGAATAAAAAAAGTATCTATGTTACGATTTCACTAGTAGGTTAGGTTATTTGTATGTTAAATTTCACATTTGCTCTACACACATAAAAAACAAAGAGTAGTTGTTCTATATGTAGTAAACACTTCAACTTAAATCAATTTTCCCAGTTAATATAAAAAAATAAAGGATATATTTATTGATTTCTATTTATTTCAATCAAACACTCGCTCATTTAAGTCAATCCTTTTAGTGTAAGGAAGAAGCCATGATTACAATTAATGACGAACGGCTATGATTGGTTACATAAATTTATAGATCAGCAACTTCTTTTACAAACGCAAATAAAATACAAATTTCTACAACAAACCAAGCATTCTTCACAAGATTTATTCGTTCCATTTGATTTGACCATTCTCCTTTATAAATGTATGTATATAATATATATATATATATATATATATATATATATATATATATATATATATATATATATTATATACATATATTACATACATATATATATATATATATATATATATGTATATATATATATATATATATATATATATATATATAGATATATATATATATATATATACTCTTTCTCTCTATATATATATATATATATAACAATACATAAAATATATTATTTTAAAAGGGCTTCGTTGATGATTTTAGTAAAGTAATACATTATCTCATTCGTGACTTGACGGTGCACTTTGAACATTTCCCAAGTGAGCTTTTTGAAAGTGTCGTGAATATAATTTAGTTATCAGCCGCAAAAGTTAAGCTCATAAGACTTGGTGATCATTGTCATCATCGTCATCGTCGTCACCATGACAGGTTCAATGTCACGCCAAGGTCGTAAAGTAAATGCTTCCATCACGGTGTCAGGTTACTTTTCCCTCGAAACCACTTTGTATTCTAAGAATACATCACGATTCGGAATTTCCTCCCATTTATCACATTAAAAATGTACTAATAATAGAATATCTATTCCAAAATATATTATAAAATAATTATTTGAAGTACGGTGGAAAATATTTATTATATAAATGCAATCAGAATACACATTTTATTATAAATAATGTCTATTTTATCTGCACTAGGTCATTATTTTAACGATGGTAATAAATTTAACATTTCAATTTTTAAAAAAATACAATATTTTCATTCTAAATGAAATTAATGAACCGTTTGTATAACAATTTTTAATCAACTAATAGGTAAACCTCTTAAAATAGATTATATTTTTTATAATATTAGTATATAATTATGTATAAGCAACATATGTGTATTTTTTACAGCAGTTTAAACCATATTTTAATATGAATTCTATTAAAAAATATCAAAAGCTCCCAAATCAAACTTGAATCAATTGCTTCTTCGGAATATATCATACGAATTTACCATGTTTTGAAAATCAAATATAATACAACTTAAGAGAATCATAAATGTCTCAATATATAGCTTTTTCGAATGCGATTACATAATATTAAAATATGGTTTAAAAATACACGCAAACATTTCTGTTATTATTATTATATTACAAAACTAATTATATACTTATCCTTAAAAGGAATTTTCTGCAAGCAATTTTTTTAATATAAGTTATCTTAATTCGAAATTTTATGACATTAAATCTATAGCTTTTAATATTACTTTAAAATACATATATATATATATATATATACATATATATATATATATATATATATATATATATATATATATATATATATATATATATATAATATCTTAAGCTTATTTATAAATATATATTTTAATAATGTCGTTATTTTATTATTAAACTGTCAGTTTCTAGATACTTTTTTGTGTAAAAAATATTAAAAATATTAACCCGGTCTTACACGTACAAACAGTTGTTATAATATATCTAGTGCAGCTAAAAAATTCACCATTCTAACCTAAATAAAACCTATTTTTATGTAATACACGTGCGAATGAAAGATAGATAATGTTTAGAACCTTATATTAAAATGTAAAATATAAAATGTTAAAAACCTTTAAATGTTACTGTAAATTTGTGTATGTTATCCAATGCGTGTCTTAAACAGTTAAATGATCGATAAAAAAGTGAAAATTGACGAAATTTGGTAAATTGTTAACCATTACATATTACAAGCCTTCAAATAAGCATGAAACATTAAACAATATAAGGGAAAAAATATGTTTAGAGTGTTTTGTATAGCTGTAATATGATATTCCGTTTTGAATGCAGACGGTTAAGTAAGTTTGCGGTTATGTTTGATGGAGTTCCGTGAAACTGTGGTTTTGTACGACTATTAATTTTATAACACATTGTAGAATAACAAACGTACAAGAATGTTGCATTTGTCAATAGTAATGAATAATATTCATATTGATATTGAGGTATTCTGTTGCTCGAGGCTGCATGGAGTAATAATTCAAAGGCATATTATTTACAGATTAATCATTAGCGGGGGGCGTGGTTTGTACAGTTCGTCAGGCAATTAAACTTGATTTAATACACTGTTTAAAAATAAAGTGACAATTTAAACACTCTTTTTAAGGCCATCGATAATAATTATACAGCACCGATCAATATGTATGCAATCAAACAAGATTTACTGTTTCTTATATGTATGTACACGTTTTAATAATCGAGCCCTTTGAAATATGAACTTAATTAGTCAGTCACTTAACGGAAATGTAATTATAAATAAAACAAATAAAGAACAACGGAGTCGACATCGACGTGAGTTGGTCGCGGATCAATAATGTATGAACTGTCAAAATTATTATGACTGATTTAACCAAACTATAATTATTCAATTTTTTGAAAATGCGGATACTAAAATACATAACCTATCATGTGAGTCTACCTTGTAATTTTAATAAATAATAACTAATAGAGGGTATAGTTAAATTTACACAAACACATTTAAATGTTAGTATGATTTAAATTTTCACTTATGTTTAGTTGATTTTAAAATAGACCTAACCTAACATTTTTCTTATAAATTTTCATTGAACAGCTCCATCAGCTAAGGGGACAAATCAATTAATTTTTTTTAAATTGATTTGATCGGTTATTACGACAGGGAGATCGGGAATAATCTTAATAAAATCACGATCGATCGTCTTGACCCAGGTTTACTCTGATTTCCTGTATTGTAAGGTAAATACTGATTATTAAGTCGATGACCTGTGTTGAATCGATATCATAATCTACATAACCTAAAATGATGAATGTGATAAGCTAAAAATACAATGCGCATTGAATGCAAATATGTTTCATGATAAGATTTATATGCGTAACTATTTAGTATATTTTTCCATAGATTACATTATATATTGACAAATTTTAATACCTAAGGTTAAACATGATATATTGTTTAACCTTAAAAATGAGTCTCTGAGTTTTTAAATAAAAATATATTTTTAATCAAAAATTATTTCCATTAGTAATACACATACCAATCACAGCCATTTGTGGTTAGTTAGTTTGCTTTTGGGCTTGTATAAGGTTTGGCTGTCGGTGAATTAGTAATAGTTAAGATCACCGACAGACTATGAATTAACACGTTGTTGTGTCTAAAAAAACCCTCTTCGGGGCATAAATAAATAAAATAAAATAACTGGATGATTAAATATCAAGATGGCTGACCAAGCAGGCTAATCTCAGAGTCAGGCATACGAATTTGACAAAAATTATTAGATTACATCTTTTTGAAAACGGGTCAGATTGATACTGGATTTATAAATAACAACCAAGCAGAGAACACCAATAGTCTCACACAGACTCATCTACTTGGTCCGCCATCTTGATATGTATACATGCAGTTGTATAGCCAAAGCTCCATTAGAGATGTATAGGTTCAAATATTTATTTAAAACACGTTGAGATTATTTGAAGCCGTCACATTAATTTATTTTAAGAGGCAATATCGTATCAGATATTGAAATGGTATAGAGTTTCATAGTTCCCATGTATCGCCTCGGGGTATCCGATAGGACCGTTAATATTAATTAAATTTGGTGGCGAGTATATCATATAATCTATCTTATCTCTCAATTTAATCCTATTATAACTAATATTCTAATCTAGCAAAGGCTACCGGTTTGTGCAGGGTCACCTCTTGTGAGGTCTCCCATACTTGCTTTGTTTATGTACACCTTATCTGCAATTAATACACTACATACCTCGGCTAATTAATCCCAGGATGACACATGACTTATAAACAATTATGTGTATGTGGTCTTTTACCTGTAATAAATAAAAAATAAAAATATTATTAAACACACTTTGCAAATGGGGCAATTTAGTGTAAACGTACGAGATTGTGAGCATGGTAATTTTCGGCAATTCATTTTTATTGATTGCTATGTACTAATATTTGGCAGTTTAATGTAAATGTAAATTTAATAGAGGTTTTTAAATTCAATGGTTGTAATGTAGTATTTTTTTAAGCATTTTTTTAATTTCCATTCTATCCACAGTATTCCTCATCCAACTATCTCTTTTAATCTCCTCTGAATAGGCTACAACGACTTGGCGCACCTGGGTGATCTCTTTTCCACCAATTCTGCCACCTACAGGACTTGTTCAAGAGTGACCTTATATAGTAACATATTAATGATTGATTACTACACCTTCTATTTATACATACATACATTTTTATATAATATTATACTGTATTTTTATAACATTTTATTATTATTGTATTGTCTGTAGAAAAAGCTCTTTTGAGCGTTTATTTGCAAATAAATAACCTGTGTAATGGACCCCGAAATATTTTAAAAATATTTTTTAATAGCTCAAGGTTATAAAATATTATTTACATTTATGCAAAGTCATCTTGTAAAATATGGATAATAAATATTGTATATGCCAATCAATCGTTAATACTATTTTATATACAACCTTATGAAGTGGAACCTCTCAGAGTAATTTGTATGAACGAATGATAAAAGAAATTTATTTAAATATAATCGTTTTACATTTTTACATCATAATACATATTTTTATAAAGAAGCTTCTGATATAAATACAACTTAGGTTACAAATAGATTTTTTGCATAATATATGTGATTTTTGTAGATTCGTTTTTGTGTTAATATATAGAAATAAATAAGTTAGTTAAAATCTCAAACAATTATATAATGAATAGAAGTAATCGAGATACCAAATTTAAATAAATTTCTTCTTTAATTATTTCTTTTGCATTTCTTCATAATTTAAAGCGAGTATTTCGAAAGAACAAAAGTAATAGCTTAAGGAATAAAGTGCGTGGCTACAAATAAAATGGATTTGATCAGTTATTACGACTGAGAGATTGGAAATAATATTATAAAAATCCCGATCGATCGTCTATATCCAGGTTTACCCTGATTTTCTGTATTGAAAGGTAAATACTGATTATTAAGTCGGTGACCTGTGTAACTAGTAGTTAAGATCTCCAAAATAAAAAGCTCCTGGAGGCGTTTATAAATAAAAATAAATAAATTTTGGGATATAATCAGACCTAATCCAAGTGGGTGTAATGCAGTGCTTTGACGTATTTGAGCTCTGTAACGATTTACTTTATAATATTGCTTAATGTATTAATTTATTTCAACGCTTATATTTACACAAATCATACATCAATTATTATATTCATGGGACAAACTATACAGTTGAATGCAAATTTATTTTATTAATATTATTATTTTATAAGATTGTTCTGTTAATATCCAAGAATTCAAATAGAATAATACATTTTTCATCTTAAGGTTTCACCATTAAGGTTTGAATATAATGTTAATGTTAACATATTTTATTCAGGATGTTTTAAACACTACAAACAATGGGTGGACTAAATTAATATTTACATTATATCAGTGGTTTATTTTAAATGGTTCTTTTATACTACAATTCCAATTAGTCAAGTCCTTGTTGGAGTTCACAGTAACGGAGCATGATGAACTTATTTGGTGATGCAGAATAACCGCCTGGCTACAATTCCTGGAATAACTGGATGAATACACCCGATAAAGACTTATTATTGGCCAACTGCATTTATCTTTCTAATAAGCTTTCCGCTGAGAGGAAATGAGCTTTCAGACGCATTATTGTGTCTGTACCAATAAATATATTACTTTAATATCCCTGAAGATTGACTCTTTTCTCGTCAGCTAATTACAAAGTCTATAAAAAGCAGTCTGACATGAAGATAAGTCACTATAACGTCCAGAGTCATTTTATATGTCATAGCTTCTCCTTGTGGAATTCTAACAAACTAGACTAAAAAGGGATTACAAATGATGATATTATGGCACTTCGTTTTCTTACTATCAAACAAGGCAATAAATCTCTTCCTTTACGATGAATAAAATATGTTTTGATATCTCTTCAAATGCAAATAAATAATAAACACATTTTCCACCGTGTTGTTGATAAACACGTATTTTTCGCACCTCATATATGAATCGACAAAATTTATGACAAGCTCATAGAAGAATAAGTATTATTAACAGTCCATTTTATAACAATACGTCGACTAGATGTTATTTATAAATAGTATTGTAAAACTACAAAGAAGTTCAACGCGTGACATTTTTCAGAGAAATAAGTACCCAATAAATACAATGTTATTAGTGTTTTCAACCCACTTTCAAATAGTAATAAAGCTTTTTCGTGTGCGGTTTTATCACAAAATGTTTTTCGTTTTAATACTATTTATGCAACATAAATCATTTGTAAGTGGCAACACCGTTTGTAGGTTTTATTTTTATGGACAACGCTATTGATATTTTATGGAAGAATCTTCCATTTACAATCAAATAGATTTTGTATCGTAAACGATTTTGTGACCTGATGAACTCGCTCTTTGCTATGGCAACACCACGCAAGCTTTCCAAACACGTAACGAGCTACAATTTATCGTTATTCTCTTCCCCGTCGAACTTTGACCTTCTGACTGCCCTTAAACGATCCACGGAAGAGCTTTAGAATGAAACGGATGCCGTAATGTATTATCACTATACAAATTATCTAAGTAAGATTTTGAGATCATAAATATAAACAAAAAAAAACAAAATCGAACTAAAATTGATTTGTTAATATTATTATATATTTTATGTGTACTATGTTTGTATGCATTTATAATATTTATGTATGTATGAATTATTTAGTGTGGTATTCAGGCGTGGCGTCTATCCGGTCGATTTGAATTTGGAATAACTATCGGCTTGTTTGAAAATGGAATACGGAGAGAGAGAGACGCACAAAAACTACATTGAAATATGATATTTAACACAATATTATTTATTGCTATGAATGTTATACAACAAAATTAATATATATTATATTGAAAAGTAATGAAAAGCCTCACAATAAATCAATATAATTACTCGTATGCGCATTCAGCTGTGGAAGTTCGCGACGGCTTATTTATCAGAGTTGCATAAATAAATTACTACAGTACACAGACATGATATTAATTTCACGCGTGAGAGATATTTATGACTGAAGCCGAAGGAAGGCAGATAATTATGTAAAATATAATACGAGTCGTCTGAAAAAAAAAAGCAGGATCGGCGGTACACCTCAAAAGAATACTTTATTTATTACATTATATTGGCCATTAAGATATTGTTACTGGGAGATAACTTTTTAGAGGCATATAAATGTTGAAAGACACAGTCCATGTACGGGGATTCTGACACCCGGTCGGGTTTTTTGGGCCTTTGAAATTCTCGTCGGGTTTTGAATGGGTATTCTGGGAAAGCTGGATGTTGTCGGTGGGCGGGTCTTGTTGGAATTCCGATCCATGTTAGTTGTGCCATGTGTTGACCATCTTCCATCTCTTCAATCGCAAATCTTCCTCACTGTCTGTCTGAACTTTATACATAAATGCTTAGTTTCATGGCTAAGGGACTTACTGAGTGACTGCTATTCGAAGAATGTCCGCAACGGTGCAGGCAATTATCATTTGCCATTGTATGTCAAACAATCGGACGATCAAAATACCTCTTTGACAAATAATAAATTTATTTCTTACAGTATTACTTTAAAAAATCACTACACCCATAAAATAAATGCTCTAAATATGTATATCCTAATCACTTATATTTTCCAGACAACATAGATATCGCATTACATATAAATATTTCGTGTAATTTTGTTTATCCCGTGTATTATTGCACTCTTCTCTCCAATTCGATAAAGACATAAGTGTGTCTTCCTCATTTCTATTGACCACTGAGAGTGGCTGTGACAATACTTGGTTATTAAAACGCAATAATATGTTAAACATGTTAAATAAGTAGTCTTTCTTAAGCAGATCGTATTCCAAACGAAAGGTAGTATATCAATTAAAATAAGTCACATCTAAAAAAGCACTGTAGAAAAGTACAATACGAAGAAATAAATGACTAATTCCCATAGATATAAACATTAGATATCGCATTGCATATAAGCAGTTCGTGTATTGTTGCACTCTTCTTTCCTATTCAATAAAGGCATAAGTGTGTCTCCCTGACTCAACACATTTCTAGTGAGGCCTAAAAGTGGTTGTGACAATACTTTGGCTATTAAAACGCAATAATATTATAAACATGTTAAAGAAGTAGTGTTTGGTAAAAAGTGAGCCAAGATGTATTTGAGTGTATGTTTGAGTCCATATGACATGTAGTAACAATGCATTTACCCATTTTACTGTGAAATATAACTGAAGATATGAAGAGAGATGTTTACAGTATAATGTTTGCCAGCTAACTCATGTTTTTGGCCAGGTAACTCATGCGATATCTTGTGATTATATCTATGCCAGAGAGACATAAATAAATAGCACAAAATCGTTGATGTTGATCAAATACGATGTTTTCGTCGATTTATTACGAATAATTTACTGGCATTTAAATGACTTAGGTTAATGTATATTTTAAATAATCATATCTCCTAACCTTGACTAACCTATTTTTAATGTGCTTAGCGAAAATATACTTTAACTAGTGAAAATACATTCTCATTCAATGAGGCGCTGGATGGAATAAGGGCGAATAATGAATATGTTAGGCATAGTGAAAAAAATTCAGATATTTTTAAATAAAAAAAATGATTTAGTTGGATTCAAAACCACATTTCATACTAGTTTTCATCCACTTTTATACAATCAATAGCCTTTTATGAGGATTTGATTGGATATATAATATTATATCATGATGTTTTTTTTTACAATATCTGGGTGGAATAAGGGCATATACAGAAATTATTAGGTATAGAGAACAAAAATCTGCAATTATATATATATATATATATATATATATATATAAATATTAAGTTGGATTCAAAACCACATTGCATAATTATTCTTTTCCATTTTACTTTATTGCTTATAGCCATAAATAGCCTTTTACGAGGTTTTGACACAATATATATAAATTCTTTTGATAACATCATAATATAGCGGCTGGGTGGAATAAGGGCGTATACTCAAATTGTCAGTTTCGAGATAATCAATGATTATTGTCTTTGGTAACAGGTAATCTAAAATACATCTAAAAGATTTTTACACATATCGATCACATTATAAAACGTCATAAAGGGCGTATTCCGTTATGCGCCCTTATTCCACCCAAACCTTCAATTGATTATTTTATGTATATGATAGAAAAGAATATAAAGGAAAAAAATAGATGACTACCGTTTGGAATCATATAATTTAAGCAGCAAGCGTAAATAATCCCTAATGTATATAATTTACAAATTTACCTTTTAAAGTCCATTAAGCTGTGTGTGAATTATACTTGAGATTGCCCATATATATATATAATTTAACTGTGATTATTAATATTACACTATTATTATTATTAACTGTGTATTATTATTAATTATTAATAATACACACAACATTATACAAAATATTTTTGGCAAGATTTGAACAATCACCTTCTCAAAAAGAATATCTTCATTATTTTTTGTATAATAGTCTAAGGTGTGTGGTTTGTAGTCGTGTAGTATCTTTCTTATATATATATATATATATATATATATATATATATATATATATATATATATATATATATATATATATACTTCTTACTACTATATATATATATATATATATATATATATATATATATATATATATATATATATATATATTAAAGTACATACCTTAATACCTGTTTGACACCATTTTATATTCATTCACTATGGAATATACAATAATAATGAATGTAAGAGATATTTGATCCTGTCACTGGTTTAATATGACAAGGATTAAACCAAAGGCCGATGTTGAACAGAATATTATTTTATTGATGTGGATGGTAATGATTATATTGAATTTATTTTTTTAATACAAGTGTTGCATGTACGCATATTAAAACTAGTTTTACGAGGTGCTTGTAAAAATCCATACGATCGTTTATTGAGCTTCATTAGTTTATTACGGAACAACTATAATAATATTCTAACATGGAAATAACACTTTTTAACATCACGAATTCTGAACACATTTCTAATCAAATTAAGCGGTTATAAATTTACAGTAAGGATTGTGAGATTATAATCGATTTTCGAATAATAAAATACAACAATTTTAGACTAAATTGTTTAATAAATAACACGTTCAATTTGAATAAAGATAAATAAATATCACTTCTAATATTTACACAAATTGAGGATTAAAAATGTAGGGAAAATTCCCTTGAAGCGTATCTATATTAATATATTAACTAGGTTATTTTCTTATCACTGCTATTTTTTATTACATGAGAATTTTATTATTAAATTTAAAAAATTACACGAATTAATACGAATTTCAAAAATAGAACACTTTGATAGGATATTTTGCTGTAAATTTAATTCGGCTTTATTCTGATAACCTGGATTTTAAAATGGATAATAAGTTAATTACAACATCTAGGAAAAAGGCCCTTAAAGCTTACCTATATTTATATAACTAGGTTATTTTCTTTTTACTGCTCATTTTTATTATATGTAAATTTAAATAATAATTGAATTAATACGATTTAAAAAAAATAGAACAGAATAGCATTTTTTCTGTACATTTTTTCCAACATTGCTCAATTCCATAAAGTTCAAAGAGCATCGTTAATTTTAATAGTTATTAACAACAATGGGCCATATTCAATATATTAGTTTAATGAAAGTGTGTGCGTGCGGTGCATATGCGTGTACACCAATACTACCAAGCTCTAGTCTATTCGTACACACACGACTCACTAAAATACGCTTATTATACTATTATACATTCCGTTGAATATATATAAGAAAGATACTACACGACTACAAACCACACACCTTAGAATATTATATAAAAAATAATGAAGATATTCTTTTTGAGAAGGTGATTGTTCAAATCTTGACAAAAATATTTTGTGTATTGTGGGAATGATTTACTATTTTATCATTTAATAAAAAATCATTTTTATTTAATACATATATTATTAAGGATCTTATTTCAAACAATCGATCATTACTTTCAGTTGACATATGAAATATTTTTCTCGCGTATAAAAATACTATTTGTCATGCTGATTCTCGTATTTATTTCGACTACACACATATTTTAATATTAAAAAAATAACCACATCACGATCGTACAGAGAATATTGTTCGGTATATTATTTTTCATTGATAATATCATAAAAATTGCTTACAAAGACTGCATTCATCACGTGGCGCGTTCCATTAGATTAGAGTGTATCATGATTTGATAAAAAAAAGAAATAAATGGATTTGTTGACCAGAAGGAACGAGCTTGTATTTTTTGAATTTATTACTAAAATATGCATAATATTCTTATAGCGGACATGTTTGACCGGCGACAGAACCGTTACATAGTTTAGAAGATGAAAAAAAAACATGTTCACAATTCACCATTTTAATCAAATACCGATTTTGTAACACACGGTTTAATAATATGATTTGTCTAGTTTGTACTGAAGAAAAAATAATTTATTATAATGATGTTTTCATATGTTTGTAGAGCAACCATATAACTTTAAACCATAGCAGTTTTCAATTCCTTAGTTCAATTTTAAAGTATTATTATTATCATAAGCACAACTATGTGACGACGAGTTAAATATGTGATTTTGCAAGAGCAATAATTAAATATTAAGAAATATTCTTAACAATGTGTAACAAAAGTTATATCTATACCAGAACCTTATTTATATTTATATTATGTGAAAACTCATGTCATATATTGTTATAAAAGAATTGACAAATTGAATTTAAAATATATATTCATTTTATTTTCTACTTCAAAAGTGTCATTTTGTAGATACATGTTTAATTTACTGAACAATCGAATCGTGAATCGAAAGTTTAAAGTTATTAAATTTTCTCTTTAAACAAAGTGTATTAAATTGTTCATAGTATTGAATTCCATAATTTAAAGAAAAATTGTTAGTTGTAATTTCCACAGTATTTTATACAGCAAAATTTTACACAGTAAATTTTATTTAAAAGAGTATTAGGTTTTTTTTTTAAGTAATCATAATATTAAAAAGCCGCGAATGAGAAAATGGATGAAAAATTGTTTTTTTTTCAATTTACTTTTATTCTTTTTTATTTGAAGTATCAAATTATGATAAATTTAATTAATTACCTTCATTAATACATACACTATTGATAACTTTCAGTGAATGTTAAAAATTTACGTTACCACCGATAAGAATGCCAGACAACTAGATGTATACATATCAAGATGGAGTACCAAGCAGACGAGTCTGAGTGAGAAAATTAGCATTGCCTCTGCCAAACTCATCTGCTTTGTCTGCCACATTGATATATATACATCTAGTTGTTCGGCCTTTTAATATTTGTGATCTCGATCCACCTGTTAATAATTAAATGGACCTGATCATAACTATTTGATTATTTTAAATACAAAACTATAATAATTGTAGGTACATATTGAATAAACAGTGCGCTTGTGTGAAAAGAGAGTATTTGTTGTGTTGGAAAGACAAATAGAACTTGTTTTTGAACAAACGTTCACCATATTTAAAACAAACACACGCATACAAACAGAAAAAAAGCAAACATTAAGTATTATTACGAAATAGTTTATTGATGGATTCAAGTGGCAATGTGTCAGTTGCTTAATTTACAATATAAAAATATAGTTTTGTATGTAATATTGTGAGTTCACGGTAAACGTAATCGTATGTATGTACGTGATTAGTGACCGCGTGAGAACCTTCAACACAATGATACACTATTCTCACTACATTTAACATGATTTCTATTTACATAACCGCTATATAAACACTAAATAAATATTTATAGACAAACCAACAACGTTCTAATAGTGGACAAACTTTAAAATATTCAAATAGTCTTTATAACATGTAGAAAAATGGATTATTTTCAATGCGCGTCAACCGATTATATGGACCAATTAAATTAAAAAATATTTTTATGCAGTCAATTTTTAAATCCTTTTAACACTCAATTTATTACCTACCGAAAGTTATCAATACAAATTAAAATATATTTTGAAGTAAGCTTATTGCATTTTTAAATTTGTTTCAATCCAATAATCCACCAATTAAAAGTATAATTTGAATCATGAAATGATTAAGAATTTGCAAAGGCTTATATTTACTAATTCATAAGCACCTTGTATAAAATCATGAATATGAAAAAAATGTGACTTAATTTGGATTTTCACTCTAATTTAATATGGAAAAGGTTTAATTTGAAATATTCATAATGTAGTATAAAATTATTATTAAGAAATTTAAACAGAAGTACATATATAAGCAATAAATTTGATGCTTTTCTTCCTATTAGTCTTGTATGAATTTATTCTTAATTATGTAATAATAAATTGGTTTAAAATATGTACGAAATCGATCGGAAAGCATGACCAAAAATATTGTTTGTAAATCAACGTTTTTTTATCATTAATATGAAAAAAAATGTGTCTTAATTGGGTTTTTCGCTTCAATTTAATATGGAAAAGGTTTAATTTTAATAAGTTTTATACTAGTATAAAATATTTATGAAGACATTTAAACAGAAGAAGAAGCAATAAATTAGATGCTTTTCTTCCTGTTAGTCTCGTATGAATTTATTCTTAATTATTTAATAATAAATTGGTTTAAAATATGTACGAAATCGATGGGAAAGGCCGTAATCTTAATGAAGCATCTAAAAGCAATGTCAATAATAATTACCTTGATGGCTTAACAAGTCTGTTCAATGGCCAAAAATATATTCATAGATAATAATCTAAAGCGAACAGGCAGTCGGCTCAAAGAGGCTTTTATGTTAGTAACCATATCGCGATTGATACTAAGTAATTTGAAGCCTTAAATTTATACGACAACCTGTTTTCATTTTGACACCGTCCACTGCCATACGTTGTGACATGTGTCAGGATCGTTATATGAAAATTTACCTTTAAAATATCTCAGCAGGTGTTAATTAATACTGAAGGATATTTACATGTATTATCAAGAGCTCTTATTTAATCCCTTAATCATTATAGGTGTGAATACAAGTTCAATTCATTCAAGAAAATACAGAAATACAAATATTTTGATACGAGTTCTAGACTATAATTTATCGTCTAACACAAAACTATGCATTTTCTTAATTTTAGGTCCTAAAGAAATAAACACATTTAAAAACAAATTTAACATTCTTAAAATTGGTTTACATATTTTAAAATCATAATTAACTTTTATACATACATATAGGATTTTTAAATGTTTATTTTATGAAATCTATATAAAAAGAAGTTACTTTTATTTGTGGAGTTTATATAGATATGCATATTATGTATAATATTTGGTTATTAATATTTTTTTAATAATCAGTTTTTTCCGTACTTAGGAATATTTTCGGACTATAAATTCCTCATAGATGGCATTATAATTTAAAAATAAAATTTGCAATGAAATCCGACTATTTGTATTTAAAAAAAAACGTTAACTTACCTAAAATTTTGTTCCCATATAAATAAAAAATTGAAAGTCTTAATAATTGGTTCTAATAATATTTTAAGTACGTTATTTCAAGCAATTGAATAATTATGGTTTAGATAAAATAAAACTTGTTTCAAATATTATGAATTGTACAAAAAATATGTGTGAATTGATCAGATAAATGAATCATTCAAAAGGTTTTAATTTTTTTTCAAAAATTAGTTGTAACATAGTCACTTAAACCTAAATTAAAATATTTTATTATTAAAATACCAGTAAATTCATCTAATTGCCCCCCATTTTATGTTTTGAATGATGATTTGCCCGATTTGATTTGATTTGCATTTAGGAGCTTTTAATTCTAAACCCCTCAAAAATACACAAATAAAACTCGTTCATTTAAGTCAATCCTTTTAGTCTAAGGAAGAAGCTTTGATTACAATTAACGACGAACGGCTATGATTGGTTACATAACTTTATAGATTGCATCTTCTTTTACAAACGCAAATAAAATACAAATTTCTACAACAAACCAAGCATTCTTCACAAGATTTATTCATTCCATTTGAATGTATAATGTATAATAAATATTTGAATGAATTATATATATATATATATATATATATATATATATATATATATATATATATATATATATATATACTATATATATATATATATATACTATTTCTTCTTCTATATATATATATATATATATATATATATATATATATATATATATATATATATATATATATATATATATTCCCACATAGAGTACAATGAATGAATTTAAAAACATACAATTATTATGTATGTGTAGTTGTGTTTTGTTTGATTTTATCCATCTTTAGAATATTTAACTTGATGATGTCGTTTTGATTTGAATTAACTGTTAGCCGGTGATTGAGATAGTAATAAACATCTTGTTATTAAAAAATCAATCAGGGGGGCAGATTATTGTGTGATATGAATCATTAATCGATCGATTGGATGAAATTACAATGCTGCTGGTTGAAATGATAGTTCATCGTGGCAACAAGATGGTTAATTGAAAAGCCGTGCGCCATGATAATTATTTTAATAACGTCGAAATTCTCACGCTCGCCTAATGATAGTGTTGCAATATTTATAGGATTCCTCAGTGCGGGGGCGGAGCACCCACTCAACCCCCCCATATACATGTCAATTTATATCACAACACCATAAAACCCC
>JAGTTH010000536.1:0-44170 GCA_022606485.1 Agraylea sexmaculata
ATATATGTCTTAATAATTACCTCGGTATTTACCTTCCAATCCAGGAAATCAGAATAAACCTGGATCAAGACGATTGGCCGGGATTTTATTAATATTATCCCTGATCTTCGAGTCGTAATAACCGATTAATTTTTTTTTCTTTTGAAGTCATAAGTGAGCCCATGATTTTTGGTATATTTCTAGCTACGCGCCTAACTTTTTTTTTAAATATTTTCATTAATGATTCAATTAATTTTCAATTCATAATTTTAATAATTTACTGGAAAGAAAATCTTTGATGTAATTTTATAAATTGAAAATATTAGATTGACGGGCATAACATTTAAAGTACTTAAATAAATCATTTCGGATTCCGGGAAGAATCCATATAAAATGGACGATGCTAATCAACGTTGTAAATACTTTACAGACAGGAGAGCTCCGCGAAACTTTTATATTAGACAGGTGATTCACTTCACCCTCAAAGGCGGATGTTTTATTTTTAAATAATTTGAGGTAAATGTGGTTTCCGTTTCACCTTTTATATAATAAAATATATTGTTAAAGGGAACATGAGCGTCACAATCGCTTTGCTCGGTCTCATTATACGGCCGATTTAAACCCAAAGTGAGGCAAATCACAACCAAAGGAGCCTTTCAACGAGAAACTACCCACAGTAAATAAGCTGAATTTACCAGAATATCAAACGAGAAGTATTACAGTTCAGATACAGGATTATATAGCCCTGAAAAAATACAATAAATTGTAAACTTACTGTGAATTAATATCCAAGATGAGATAAAGAGATTATTTATTGATTGTAATAAAATATTGAAACATTGTGGCCTACAGTTGAAGCTATGAACCAGATAAACCTGAATTATCACATAAATAATTAATAATGGCAGGGCTTCGGTTAAATAAATCAATATTTATTTAATAAAACACACTATTTACGTGAACTAATTAGAATATAAAAAACTGTCCTCTCTATTTAAACATTAAAATACTATTTATCATTTAATAAATACATAGTTAAAATGTATATAAATCTATTCAAAATTATTAAGTAATAATTTAATTAATTCATTTGAACGAATATTACATAACATAAATACAAAGTTGACTTGAAATAACTGAGAATATTTTAGGGAAGAATAATTGAAATGTATTAAAAAAATTAATAATATTAATAGTGCTTTTGGAATCGAGTTTGGGCCTCTATATTGAAATCAGCTGTTTCTGTGAAGTACACAGTATTGAATGGATCGTGAGTATTTTGTCTGTTATACGTAATTAATATTTTTAAGTAATATTAAAAAAATCTGTTATTCTTGCGATACCGATTATTACTATCCCCTAAAAAATTCTCAGATATTTCAAGACCATCGTATATACTATTAAGAAAAAAGGTTAATAAAATAATGAAGCAAAAAACGAAATGTTCTTCAAGCTCGAATATAAAATGATTATTTTCCGACATGAATAAAATATTCGAAAAATAAATACCAACACAATTTATTACATTATAATCTGAATAATAATGGGTGTAAAACTATCAAATTTCAGCCATCAATACGGATAAAATATTTTTATTGTATTGTAAATGTGCTTTTTAAAAATGATTTGTGTTGATTGTCACTGTTGTATGTATTAAAAATGTGAATTGCCAATCAATTTTATTTTTTATTTAATTATAATATGATAGTTTACGTTTCATGATCCGTTAAAAATAAATAAATTATAACGTTGGAAATGTTTCGAGGGAATAAAGTTTGTCTGGTGTATTTTCTAGTTGAATTAAACACGCACCGTTTGATCCATGATGGCGAAACTAAAGCTCTTTGGCTTCAACACAACAACAAATTATAAACGAAATATTTTCCTGCAAAGGGGACGAAATTAGTTTGCAAATTTATAGGCGAGTGCAACAGATTCGCATATTATTAGGAGTTGAAGCCGGTTTATAGTAGCGATATCAATTCGTTAAGTTAGCGGTCGATTAAACAGGACTTGACCTCAACCCGATACAATATCTCAGACATTATTGAGGCCATCATTCAACAGTGCCTTTCTTTCCTTTTTCTAACTGCCGAAAGCCTTACATACAAGTTCGTTAGTGGGTGTGAGTTACGGTCCAAACAACGATCGGATTCGTGGAGGCTGTGCTCGTTTTTCACGTTAAATTAAAAAAATCTCGACCCCAACAACGACACTTTCGCCATAAAACAGTTCTTAAATTAAATTCCATATCTTTTGAGGGGGGCCGAAACTATAAATAAGCTTATTTTGCCGGCGGTGATTAGTCAAACATTTTTCATTCATCTCTTCGCCGCGTCGAAATTAATTAAAAATTACCTACAACCCTTGGGATTTTTTTAAAAATAATTATTAATTGAAGACGGGTAATCTTTTTTTATTAAATTGCGCAATAATTCTAATACTAGACATGAGATGCTACGACGATTTAAATATGAAGAAATGTTAAACCTAATCAAAATGATAAATAAATAATTTGAAATAGAGCGGGACTTTTAATTAAAATTTTCAGATTTCAGAAATTTAGGTTCAGAAACTAATACATATTTAAATTTATAATACAAAAAATGTTTAAATTTATATTTTTGAAAGTAAACATTGTATGATACTTATTTAAGTAAATCATCTATACACGATGGACAAAAATTTTATAATTCCACTTGGTATATGCAAGTCGAATTTAAATGTGTTTGATTTTCGTAAGTTCTGCAAATATATATATATATATATATATATATATATATGTTATTATTATTATATATATATATACATATATATACATATATATATACATATATATACATATATATATATATTACTCTAAGTATGAAGATAATAAACGGAAGATTTATTTTAAATAAATGTAATAATTATCATATTACATTTAAAACACTGGAATCAGGATTTAAAAGAAGCTTAAAACTAGTATACGTACAAATAATACTGACATAATAATATATACTGAGTGGACTTAAACTAACTGATAATATTTTAGGGGGCGGTAGGGTATCGATAGAATAATTGAAAAAAAGAATATTCAAAAAAAATATGTATTAAATAAAAGTTCAAAAATAATAAATAATATTAATAGCGCTTTTAGAATCGAGTTTGTGCCATCATCTTTGAATCAACTGTTTCTCTAAAGTACGTAATTAATATTATTAAAAAACAAAATTTTTTTCGATTATTCTTACGATACCCTATAATCCACTAAATATTCTCAGTTAGTTTAAGTCCACCCTGTATATTTATACAACAAATTAACAAGTCTTAATCTGAATATGTTATGTTATGAACCAGCACCAGGAAAGTATAATAAAAAAATATTTTTTGAATTAAATTTATTTAAATAAAAAAATATCCAACCCTGGCCAAAATCTTACCGCAGTATGGACGTTAGTAAGAAACAGGATATAAGATTATACATAACATATTGTATTCATTTTTCACGGTCCATCGTTACTTTGAGCTGTTGTTGCGTGAAGATGCGCTCTCGAAACTATTATATTATACGCCTAATTACGCTAAACATCTGCACTTACTTATACTTCCCTTTTGGCTCAGCTTTCAGGAGTTATGGCCTGAAAAAATAAAGAGTTTTGTTGTTGTCATCGGATGAAACTTCTTCATAACAGTCAAACTTTGTAGGATCGCAGCCAGCCACGAAAAAATATTACACCGAATATTCCCTCACAGATTTTCAACGCAAAAAGACGTTATTAATTAGCAAATGATACCCAATCAAACAGGGATGGATATTAAATAAATTATTATTAGCAGATTTTTCTTATAAAATAATTAAGAGAAATACTCAAACATATTATTCAAATCTAGTTCAAAAAAAATATTTGTTCGCTTATTACGACTGGGATATCGGGAATAATATTTATAAAATCCAGATCGATCGTCTTGATCCAAGTTTACTTTGATTTCCCGTATCGTAAGGTAAATACTAAGGCAATTAATTCAGACAAAGCCGCTCTGTTAGTGACCTGTGTAACTACTAATAATTAATATTTGTAAAAACCTTCTCAAAAAGACCCTCTGGGTGGATTAATATAAATATATATTTTTTTTAAATATTTTAGCGATACTTAACCTACTCTATTCTTTTTTTCTTGTGTTTGTAGAGCTAATATTTTAATTTAAACAGGCGTAGAGGCGAATCTAATTACCACAAACCAATATGATTGGTGAATATATGTGCTCTACAAACATAATAAAAGAATTACTGATTTTAATCTTAATTATTTATATATAAATTGTGTTTAAATATACTTCTTTTTAAAGATTATTGCACCCTCGATAACAATCAATAAATTCTCAATAATTAAATATTAAACAAATAATCAAATGAAATATTTTGATATTGTATTTTTATATACGTTTGGGAATTAAAGGCGATATCCAGTGGAAGAAAATGCAACTAAAAAAAAAGAAAAAGTGTGACCGGATTTATATTTTTATTTTTTTATTTCTATATAACTGCATCAGGGGGCACTACATTATATTTATTTAGTTTTATTTTTTCAAATATAAATTTTAATAATACTATATTATTGCGCAACAAAGTAACTTTGGCCGAGTACTGTACAAATTTGAAAATCTTTGCGCATGAAAAAGCCTTTCACAGAACTCCTATTGACTCTTCTCTTTTAATCCTTTGTCGGGGTTAATTTCTGGTGCTTCCCGTATTTTATTTTCCAGCCAAACCATCTGAATCTTTCGGTATTTTGAGTCATGGCTTTAGCAAATGCAATAATTTCCAGGTCAGTCGCGGCCTTTTCATCGCAGGTCCGTTCCAGGTGAGAGAGTTCATTCTGTTGTTTTAGACGTTTTAACTTGATTTATCCACACCAACCACCCACTATTAATGTGTATAAATAATGCCAAACCCAGCAAAATTATATTTTATAGATGCACTTTATTTTTTTAATTCAATTTCGCCATCTTCATGAAGGGATTTTCAATATCTAATGGCTGACGGTGTTGTCGATTTCTACTTTTACACAAGCTCATAGTGAATACTTAAAAAACGCATTCATTCATTCTATAAATAAAGATTAAATTGACACTTTTTTCAATATGACATGGTATTAATTATTATTTATAAGCAAACCAATACAAGTGAGTGTTATGAAGTGCTTTGACGTATTCGAGCCGGGCAAAGATTTTCTTTATTATTTGACTATTGTATTATTTTATTTCAAATCTCTGATATGTAAACAAAATATTATACGATCATCGTATCACACTTCTTATTTCTTTAATTAATACATATTATTATGTTTTAAGATTGTTCTGTTAATTTGTAAAAATTCAAATAAAATAATACATTTTACCACATAATAAAGAAATATGAATAATAAAAACGTGCGCAGTGCTCTACAATTGTGAGCGATTGAAAACCTGTTTTTTCACCATCTTAGCCGAAATTTAATAATAAATAAACGAATCGATATAAAAGTAAATAAAAATATTGTACAGTGCATTTACTGATTGATTTAAACAGATAATGTTTAACATTTTAAAAAGAAATCTTTCAATTAATATATCTGGTTTAAAGAGTTAATATATTTATTCTTCCAAATCAAACTAAACCAGTCAATATCACTAGTAAAAAAGGTACTGAGACAATAACGCACTATGTATTTTATTGCAATATTTAATTTTTCAAAAAAAAAATACACTACATCCTCTAAAAAATTGTATAAATAATCCAATCAATCAAGAGATATTTTCTACCAATAAGCAATTTTAAAGAATAAATTATGCCGTATTTGTCCCGATTGTCAAATTCCATTATATACCTGTCTACAGGTTTAAGTAAATGATGATATTGATAGGTGATCTATTTAGGTGATTATAATATGTGATATTCAATGGACAGGAATAGGTAAATGAGGATAGTCCATAATATGCAAATAGGGTCCATTTAGAATCAGACAGCGTGTGATTGGAACCACTCGCTAATTTTATACTTGGACGAAGATATTAAACAAACCAATTCCATTCTAAAGATCTTCCATAACTTGCTTCATTCGACCAAATTGATGTATGTTTTATTGAACCTCGATTCCGAATCACATACGCCCGTTTAACATCCATCAATGTGCTGCCTTTTCATCGGAAACATGCTCACAAAAAAAAACCATTTAATTCAATAATTTGAACCGTTAACCAAGGCAAATGTTTTACCTCTAAATAAAAATATCAATTATATCATAATCAGAAAAAAAAAACCTTTACCCTAAATTATAGGGCAGGTGAAATACCGAAAGAATATTTTTTGAACACACTTCCGTGTATTTTATACTCGGATTATACAGGTAAATTTAAATATATTTTAATTGGATTCTTGAGCTACAACTTCGTTTTATATTTTAATTATGATTATTGTAATTTGATAATTAAAAAAAGTTGTCTTCATTCAATCGGTAAAAATATTTATAGTTTTATATAGGTAGATTATGGAAAGATTTTATTTTTTTAGGTATAAAATCCAGTATTTTAACCCGAGGCAGACTTAAAAAAACTTAAATTTATGTTTAGTTAAATTTATAAACGCAATTTTAATTGTATGAATAAATATATTAATATTTAAATAATTTAATTCTATTTCTATCATTCATTGCATGTGGAAAATTTTGTCAAAAGTAAAATATTACTTTTAATCAGTAATTGTATTTATTGGAGAGGAAAGGTATCGCTAAAATAATAAAATGTCATTAATATTTTCATAGTCATGGTAATTGCCTAGCTTTTCTATAAATATATCTAATGATTTCGCCTTTTAGTATTTTAAAACTTTAGGTATATATTAGAAACTTTGTTCAAATTGAAACAATAAATTATTGATCGTGTTGATTACTTGGTGCAATTTCATTATTATTTAAAGAAATATGTTTGTAATTTCTACTATATTTTATATTAAATATATAGTGTAAATACAATATAGTGGATTATACAAATAAAATGGAAATTACTAACTTATTTCTTTAATTAATCAAATTATAAAATTAATTATCACGAATATTCATCTTGATAGAGGTTGTTTTGATTTTATGCTATATTATATACCTTAAATAAATAAATCAATCAATTAGGTATACAACCTTTGTGTGAATTATTAATTATTAATGTGCAAATTCTCACCTGTACGTATAGGCATATGGAGTTTCTTGGTTAAAAACATAAATCAGCAATACATGATATATTAAATGTATATATTTATAGTCCGTAATATAATGGCGTATATTTCATAACCCTCAATTCTGTCAGCAGTGCTTTGGGTGGAAAATATTCCCTTCTTCATAAATAAAACATTTGTTATGATTTTCAATAAGGAATCGAATGGCGCTCGACCGAATAACAAAAGACAAAGGTTTCTATTTATCCATCAGATATCTTATATTTTATTTATCACTAATATATATTCGCCACAACAGCAGCGGTTTGATTAATTTGAGATCAATATTATTTAAAATAATTATTATATGTAGGTCAAATGGTGTGTTCTGTGCTGAAATTATAATATTCAGATATCGATATATTTGCACAAGGATCGTGTAAATAAATAAATAGAGGGTTCCTAAAGGAGCAGAGGCGATTGCTTCTATGGAGAATAAATATGATCAGTGGTAGAAAGCTGGCACTGAAGCTGTAAATACTATTCACAGAGATGCATGACAAATATTTGATATCCTCTATATCTAATACAAATATAGCTAGCTGTCAATATATTTAAAAAAAATCATATATATGTCCACTTATTTATATAAAGTCAGTGCTTAAAATTTTAAGAAAATGCCTATGAGATTTGAATGCATAAAGCTTTTAGTTACTTGAATAAATGCAACTAATACATCTTATAGAAATTATAATACTATAGAACTTTACTTCAAAACTAGTGTTAAACTAATAAATTTTAATTATGTGGGATATAAGGCATTGTATTATGGAACTTTAGTCTATTATTCATTGGCATATGTATTTAAAAAATCAGATTGTCAGTACTTTCTACTACTAGTACTAAGTGAAATAAAGTGACGTAACATCGTTAAAATTAAATACACATTATATTTAACTCCCTTGGAAAATTGTATTTTAGTTTTTGTCATACCAGCCATAATTTAGGCTTTATAAATGTTAGTTTATCCGAAAATCATTTTTTTATCGTATGTCTTAAATTGTAATAATATTGAAATGTATTATAACTATTAAAAAATATGATTCAAGATGATTTATATAAGTATGTGTGCCCTACCTTTCTTATGTTTGTAGAGCAGTTTCCATAGCTTCAATCATATTTATGTAATCTTTATTTTCTATTACAGTAATGTGGTTTGGCTTTTCATGTTCCTCAAGTTTGAAATTTTCTCTACACACATATTAAATAAAATTTAAACTGTTAGTTACAGCCATTCAAAATGCAACAATTTGGGGACGGTGTCAAAATTCAAGAAAATTGGTCGATATTATACGTAATTTATATTAAGGATATTCTAATAACATCGTTAAGGAAGACAATACTGCTTATTGGTTATTTATAAATACGATACAAAGGATCATATATCAAAATAACTCGTTGCACGTAGAGTATTTGTGATATTGTATAATGGTCGTCTCTGATAAATAAATCCTTGGCAAGATATATGTTTAATGTGTTAGAAATGCAATATATCAAGAAGTAGTGTCGACATAAGAATAAAATTCTTTGTCCTCGCTCAAATATATTATTATTATATTTATAGGATTGCCACTGTTTTATTGTCCAACATTTTACATTGTGTGATTCAATCCAAAAAAAAAACAACAACGGCTGCAATGTTTACGATCGAGGGGATATTTATTTCATTAAACTATGATTTATATTGCAAGGGGTGTAATTCTCGGCTACAGATTTATAATTTCACTATATTTGTGCAATAGTTTTATATTTCCTTCATTTAGTGGGTGTCAACTTGCCTATATTTAGGGGCATTAGTTCAGTTCTTGATATTTTTCAGGTTTTAAACACTCGTCAATCTTCAAACCAGACTTCTCAATATATTCGTATTATAATAAAAATATAATGAGAGACTGTATTTTAATAACTATTTAAAAAAAATATTTAACATGCTAAAGGTAATAGATTTATTAGCAGAGTCCGCCAAAATGTGGCACATATTTTTATGAAACGTGGCTCTAAAAATATTGGCAAAATGGCAAAAATTCCAAAAGTAGCATTTTTGCGGCACTTATATTTCACTTTTGTGAAAAATTATATGCTAAAAAGTACATATATACATACCACTAATAAATTGATTTCGATATTCAAACTACAATATTTATATTTTTCATTTTTTTTTAAATTGATGATATTGTTTACACACTAAAATAAAGTGAAATTAATACTGATATTATTTTGGATTGAAAATTTGTACTTAATAATTTACACTTATAATCAGATCACATTTTTATCTATAGGGATGTGGTTTGGTAAATCAAAAATATCCTTCAGTTTATTATTATTTAATATCACATTTTTCTTATGTTTTTAGAAAAAAAAAATCAAAACTTAGCCGCTCGTGCAGATGAATTAAATTTTGTAATTATAATATGTAATTATAATTTTGCCGAGTGATCAATTACGGCTGTAAGAATGTTATATTTGCTAATATATCTGAAGAACTCATCACTGTGTGGTGGCTTGGGAAACCATCTCACTAAACCTTTCAAAGAAATCCACAATAGAAGTCAGCTTTCACATTCCATTTAGGTAATAAAAGAGTACTGAAAATTACATTGAGGTATATCAAATAACAAAAAAAACTAATAACTATACAAAATTGCGTATGGTTGCAAAAAGCCCATGAATCCATTCGACAGTTAATATATTTGCATATTATAATATTATCATCGTCAATGGGTGTCATGTTAAACAGAAATACTACTTATATTAAATAAAATGCAAACAAATATCAATTATATGACGGTTAAATAACAGCAATGAAATAAAGCAGACGTAAGATCTCTCGAAAGACTTGTTTTGTCGTGATAAAGTGTTGTTCGTATTCCTGGGGGTTAATTAAATGCCCTTTTATTGGAATCAGATGAAGCTTTTGTAAAATAACACTCTTAAATTCGCCATGGAGAGCGTAATAAAAGTCGGAAAAGGGGGAAACTGGCCAAAAGCGGTGATAATGGATTTTTCTTCGGGGCTAAAGAATAGCCGAGGGAGTCCAGGATCACGTCTATACCGTTTTAATTATCGGCAAAGGTGTTAATTGCTTTTGAAATTCGCGGATAATTAATATCCCACCTGCGTATTATAATCAAAAGTGATCTCTCCAACGGGATTCTGGCTAAATAAAAATCATAGCTTTTTGGATATTCTAGCCCACATCAAAGAATGAACTTTTGCTAACATTTTTTTTTTAATTTCTACGATATTTAATTCTTACCTTCCTTAAATAAAATGTTGTATTGATAATATATACGTTGTAATAACGTGACTACAGTAAAAATACTAAAATAACGTGATTATTATTTGGTTAACTAGAGTTAATTTCATGAATTTATAGTTATTCTGGATGTGACGGCCATACTTATTATAATAGTTTACTAATTGTGTGTTAGTGACTATACGCATACGCACCGCACGCACACACTCTCATCACACTATTATATTGAATACGGCCGTGAGACATACTCAATAGTCAAAAGTCAATATTGGTCTATATTAATATTTATAAACTATTTGGGGTTTGAATTGTTTTCCGCCGTTTTTTTGTAATAACAAAAAATTATATTTGAAAAATAAAATTATATTCAGTTTTCAACATGACAATGAAGCCACATGTTGCAAAATCAGTTAATGACCTCCTGGACTCCATTGGTTGGGAAGTTTTACCCCACCCGCCTTACTCTCCAGATGTCACGCCATCAGATCATCATCTTTTTGGTCAACGCAGTTGTCTCGTGAATTTTTCAATTGAAGTTACCAAGAAGTTGTTTTATGAATGGCAAATTGGATTGCCTCTAAAGACAAGGTATTTTTCTACAGGGAAATTAGACTTCTCCCTGAAATATGGACTAAAATAGTAGGAAAAGAAGAGCAATACTTAAAAAATATATAACATAACAACATAATTCAACCCCCTATTATAATATCATATGATTATTAATCAAAGTATTCTCTAAACATATGTATATTAAAATAGAATAATTTTTGATGTCATTAGTCAGTGCAATTGACTTGAAATCTCCAGCAATCAAGCCTTATTGTATAATATTCGTCGCATCCCTTATTGGAGTGCAGGAAGACTCGAATTTTCATTAGAAACAATCTGCTTTCGTCCAATTAAGAGCGAAAGCTGTTCGATATTCAGAAAAGGGCAGTTTAATTGAGAACGACGATAAAGGAGTCGGAAAGAAAATGAAATGTTTCGTTAATTATTCGTAGGGGGAGGAAAGCAATTTACTTCCATTACACTATATGGAGTTGTACACATTCCCACTTTTCTCCTGCCACAGCCGATAAACACTAATCGAATCACTCCTTTGCGTCGAACGTGTTATTTGCCATTAGAATACACGATCACTTCATTTCGAAAACCACATGGAAATACTGCAGTCGGATGCGAAGCCGTCAGTAAGATTTCCCTTAAGCATTTCTTTTTAGTAAAATAGGTAAGTGTCAGCTCACTTAATTATACTGTAAACGTTTTGTACTCTTTTCATATGGTATGAGGAGGCTTCAGACAATTGGAGCAGCATTAAGGGTCGCTGTTACACGCGCAATTAACAAGTAATCTGCTGCCCGCTTGTATCTTAATTGCCAAATGAAACTAACCCATTCCTACATTCTCTCTTACCTTTCACTTTTACAACAACTGTTCACAACACTGAAATTAGGTCTAAAAATTAATGAACATTCATCCTCTTTTGATTGCTTTCATTTCATTTACATACAATAAAAGGCTTAGGTACGCACCTACTATGTAACATTATCTATGTTTAAAATTTGAATATTATACGTGCATGAGCGGTATGGAAATTTCATTAAAAAATTATTGATTGTAATAAAATATTGGAACAATGTGGCTTTCAGTTGAATATGTAAGCCAGAATAACCCACAGTAAATAAGCTGAATTTACCAGAATATCAAACGAGAAGTATTACAGTTCAGATACAGGATTATATAGTCCTGAAAAAATACAATAAATTGCAAAACTTACTGTGGATTAAATATATAAGATGCGATAAACAGATTATTTATGAAAAAAAAATTATTAATTGTAATAAAATTTAATATTGAAACACAATTGAATCTGTAAGACAGATTAACCTGAATTGTTACATAAATAATTAATAATGGGAGGACTTTGGTTTAATAAATGAATATTTTTTGAAAATCCATTACTCCCTATTATAAATATATTAAAATACTATAAACTATGTGTTTATCATTTAATAATGGTTCAAATGTATATATACATGGTTCAAATGTATATGTAAAAATCTATTATTAAGTGATCATATGAATGAATATTACATAATAAACATATACAAGGTGGACTTGAAATAAAGACTGAGAATATTTTAAAGGGTGAATGTGTCAATAAATATTTTTAAGAAACATATATTTATTATTATTGAAAAATGAAAAAATAAATGAATATATTATTAGTGATAATAGGAGTAATGAAGAAAAGAGTATGAAAGCTTGTACGGTATATTCACCTTTTCAAAATTTTGTCATTAAGCTTATATAAAGAAGACGGGGACAATTTCTTAAATTAAAATATCTACTATCTCTCTTATAAGTACATTATCCTTTAATCCGTTCTAAATCCTTTTATACACATAGGTAATAAATAATTCATTCCGATGAAAAAACATTATACCTACTCTTATTAGCATTTTATAAATGTATTAATGTGGTTGTATATTTATATAATACACAATTTAAACATTACGAAAAATAACCTAACATAATTTCCAAATGTATGAGAAAATCATATTATTGCAGGAGTCGTTCACTGCACCGTAACAACTGTCGCAGTAAGAGATATGACACCTTTACGGTTGTGACTTTTATTATAATAAATATGAATACACATTTAGAATGTAGACTTTCTGAATTATTATTCCTTTACGTGAAATGATCATCGTTCGCTTCTCGTATTCCATATTTGTATATGCAGTGACGTTCATTTGTTATTACGAGGAACATTTTTGTGATTCGATCATTATTCATTCAAATGATTATAATATAAATAAAGGATTGTTCAATTTTAAGAGCTATATTCACCTATTATAACAAATTATCAGGATGACTTGCTGGACTATTTCACATAGGTAAATATGTACTTTTATATTATTAACACAAGAGTAAACCACTCGAAAATAACTGCCTTTATTTGATATATTACATGGGCATTTGTTTTATCCTATTTTATATTCACAATAAATTAAGTGAATTCATTTAAATTTCACCCTTCAAGAATTTCGCATAAACAAAGATATTGGATCAAATATTTTATGCCCCAAACTGTTTTAAATGAGTAAGATTCTGGGACAAATTATCCTTGAGAAATTTTACTGTAATAACCCATTTCTGTATGTCTTAATACACCTATCAATTTTAAAATATTATCTTAATAGAGTTCTCTATTAAATTATCTAAATCAATGGTAATAGGAATAGAAGCCAAGTCGTAAATAATTTTAATTAAATCTATTGGGATATTAATTTTTACAATTAATAATCAAAATGGCATGAACATTGAGATTTTTCATTGTAAGATAAAAAGCTGAATCAAACTATAAGTTCTTTATTATTCTTTAAATAGACGACGGTGTTTCACAGATATATTTTTAACATTGATCAAAAATGACCAGAAGCGTGACAATCTTCATTGCCGGTGTAATTTGAAAGATGACATTAACTAAATTATTCCAGAGCAGCGGCACCAGAAATAATTTCAATAAGTTCTCTGGTGATCACGGCTTGCCTAGTCCTGTTGAATGTCAGAGTGAGCTTGTCGATCATCTCTCCGGCGTTCTTACTGGCGTTATCCATAGCAGTCATTCTCGAAGACTGTTCAGAGCAAGCACCTTCCTTCATGGCGTAGAAGAGCATCGAAGCCATGGAGAATTCCAAATAGCTCTTGATCACATCAGCATCCAAAGAATCGTAAATTGATAATTTCGGGGCAGCCTGAAAGAAAATTTATTAATATCTGCATCTCAATGTAAAGGTTTATTTTATAACAAGTGACTAACTTCAATGGCCTTCTGGCTGTACAAGGGCATATCGGCTTGCGAGTATGACACTACAGACTTGAATTTGTTGTAAATAATCTTTCCGGAAGAGAATTCATAACCAGAGTTCAAGATGGCGATGGTCAGCTTAGCGGCATCGAGGAATGTGGGTGGAAGACGTCCAACCTAAAATATTTAAAAAAAAAACACAAATTTATAGAGTAAGTCTCATTGGTGTATATTTTATGAGTGGATGTTTACTTCATTGGCTACGAGCATGATGTTCTTGCTGTAAAGACGCTGCAAGATGTTACGAGACTTGTCTCCGACACACACAACTTTGGTGTTGGCCAAAATGTCGGGGGATGATCCAAGATCATTACGGATGACTTTGGAGACACCAGTGTGTACAGCTCCGCACAGACCTGCAATCATACAATAGCATTTTATAAAAATATTAAAATGAAAATTTCTAAGCGTACCTCTGTCGGATGTGATGGCGACAACGAGACGTTGAGGAGTCTCCGGTTCAGAAGCAGCCACTTCAGCCCTCTCGTAGAACAACTTAGAACCCTCTCCGTAGGGCCTGGCTTGTTTCAAGTCACGCTCGGCACGGGTGTACTTGGCCGCAGACACCATCTTCATGGATTGGGTGATCTTTTGGATGTTCTTCACAGACTTCAATCGGATGGAAATGGCTTTAAGGGTGGCCATATTTCTGTTTTGCTGCTGGGCCAAGCTGGCCGCAGAGACTTGACTGCATACTGCCGGAGCTACACGGCCCAACATTCTACAAACAAGTTCATTTTATAAATGCAAACCAATTTTATATTACATAAAACACATTTTATTAGTGAGGTATAATTGAATAATCATTATAATAAAAATTTGACAAAATTAAAATATTACTAACATCTACAAATACAATTAATATTAGAATATTTTAACACTTCATAATGATTAACTTTTTTCATATAACAGGTATGGAGGTTATATAAAAAAAATTGATTTGGTTCAAAATCGTAGAATTATTAAGGATATAGAATTTTAAAGGAATCTAACTGAAATAAGGGGACAGAATATTTAAATGATTATACACGCCGGTGAAAAGAGTACGAGTTGTGAAGTGACAAGTAAAGTTATGTAAGACATGTCACAGCTTTGAACACAAGGACCACGAGGAAATAGATTTCAGGAATATTACAGGAACAGAGAGGAAGCTGGGGGCGGCCAGACAACAAGAGGGGAGAGTGAGGCGACACAAGTTACGAGACAAACCTGATGAGAAGAAGAGCCGACACTTGACCTCACAGACCCACCGCAACACTGGCAGCACTGTCTTTCATTTATATGTGGCCGGTCAAAATCAGACATTTCATACTTTTTTATTTGTTCAGAAAAATAAAAAATTAGTAAAATAATTGCTATAATTTCATTTCACTTAATTTAATTTTGCAAAATTAATATGCCTTTTCACATTTAGTATGTATGCATGCTCTAATACGTCAACGGCCGATGTGGCGATAGGTAATGTGACATTGACAGATAACCTTAAAAGTGACGAAATGGAAGAGTTACTAAAATTAGGATTATCGAAGCAAAAAGCAACCGAAACTCTAAAAAATACTCAATTGACAAAAACCATTTCTGATCTTTTATCTCAGGTGATTAATAATTTTAAATTATATAGATTTTGGCCGCGTTCAGAAATACAATAATGAAACTTAATTTCAGATTCAGGATGTAAAGCTTTCAGAAAGCACCGGTCTTTTGATTTACCACTTAGCCACCAAAGCAAAACCGCAAATATCTGATAAACTTCCTTTCGTATTGAAATATGTAACCTCTAGTAAACTAGATACTACACTCAGGGTTGATGCCGCTTTAGAATATTTACTATCTCATGTTAACGAGGCCAGTGTTAATGTAGAAGAGTTTGAAAAATCATGCGGAGTTGGTATTGTTGTGACTCCTGAACAAATAGAACAAGCGGTTGAAACTCAGGTTTGACTTAATTTCATATAAATGCCGATGATACAAATTACTAAATTTTATTTACTACTTACTCGTTGCAGATCTCTAATATCAAAACTGAATTGCTAGAGAAACGGTATAGATTTAATATGGGGATTTTAATGCAGGCTGTTAGGACATCTCTTCCTTGGGCTGACGGGAAAGCCATAAAGAGTGAAGTTGATATTCAGGTAATTTTAAACACTATGTGATAAAATTACGTGGATAATATATTTTTTTAAATTTTAGATACTTGATTTGTTGGGTCCAAAAACTGAAACTGATTTGGCTCCTTTACCAAAAGCCGATAAAAAAACCAAACAACCTCCTTCAGCGCAGGCCAAAAAAGATGTTAAAGGTATAAATTATCAACTATAAAATATTTGTGTGGTTATTAAACGTAACTAGTTTTAGATGTTAAACAAAAAACATCAGAAGCGGAGGATAATAAACCGAAAGCTTTGACGATAATGGAAGTTATGAAATCTGTTAAGTTCCATTTGCCAGGGGAGAATTACAAAACTGATGGTTACATTGTAACACCGAATACAAAAAAACTACTCGAGCAGCACTTGAAGGTTGTGAATGGAAAAGTTAGATCTAGATTTCCTCCGGAGCCAAATGGTATTTTACACATCGGCCATGCTAAAGCCATCAACATTAATTTTGGATATGCCGCTGCTCACGGAGGAGAGTGTTACTTACGATACGATGACACCAATCCTGAAAAAGAGGAAGAGAAGTTCTTCATAGGAATTAGAGACATGGTTGAATGGCTAGGTATGAATTAAATTTTTTTTTTATACTATAAGCATATTAATTGAATTATTAATTTTAGGTTACAAACCATCGAAAGTTACTCACGCATCTGATAATTTCCAACAACTTTACGAGTATGCCGTTAAACTAATCAAGGTCGGTCTCGCTTATGTTTGCCATCAAAAGGTTGAAGAAATGAGAGGATTCGATCCTCAACCTTCCCCGTGGAGAGAAAGGCCCATTGAAGAAAACTTACAACTCTTTGAGGTATGGTTTCTAATTTAATAAATAAATAAAATTAAGTTTTTCAAATAATTAATTGCCTAAAACCTGATTTTTAAATAGTGTTCCTACTTATTTCTTTAATCAATAATTTTAATTTTGTATTAAAGGATATGAAAAGGGGTAAGATAGATGAAGGTAAAGCAACATTGAGAATGAAAGTCACTTTGGAGGAAGGAAAACTAGATCCTGTTGCATACAGAATCAAGTTTACTCCGCATCATCGTACGGGAAATACCTGGTGTATTTACCCGACTTACGATTTTACCCATTGCCTTTGTGATAGTATAGAAAATATTACTCATTCGCTCTGCACTAAAGAATTCCAGTCTAGAAGGTAGGCTTCTTCATAATATAATTTATAATGGTTGTTTTAACAGTGTTTTCTTTTAGGTCTTCTTATTACTGGTTGTGTAATGCTTTAGATATTTACTGTCCCGTGCAATGGGAATACGGCCGTCTTAATGTCAATTATACAGTTGTTTCTAAAAGGAAAATAGCTAAATTGATTGATGAGAAGATTGTTTTTGATTGGGACGATCCAAGGCTGTATACTTTGAGTGCGTTGAGACGTCGAGGTTATCCGTCAGAAGCAGTCAATTCTTTCTGCGCTGGTCTCGGAGTCACCGGAGCTGTGAGCGCTGTAGATCCTAGTGTTTTAGAAGCTTGTGTCCGTGATGTTTTAAATAAAACCGCTCCAAGGTAAAAAAAAATATTTAAGTTGTTAAATATGATTTAATAAAATTTATTTTATTCAGAGTGTTGGTCGTCTTGGAACCGTTGAAGGTCACTCTAACAAATTTTCCCAGTAAGTCTCCTATTGAAATTGTTGCACCCGATTTCCCCAATGAACCAGAAAGAGGTTCACATAAAATAACCCTCGACCGAGTTGTTTACATTGAGCAGTCAGATTTTAAAGAAAAGCCTGAAAAGGGATACAAACGACTCTCGGTTGAACAAAGTGTCGGCTTGAGACACACGGGATACATCATCAAGGTAAAATAATTATTAATACCAAACATAATGGAATTACTAAATAAAAAATTCTAGGTTGATGAGATAATTAAAGACGCGAGTGGGAAAGTTATCGAATTGAAGTGCAAGTGTGAAAATGTAAATGAAACGTCAAATAAACCAAAAGCATTTATACAATGGGTTTCCTTGCCAACAGAAATCGAAGTCCGTCTCTACGAACCATTGTAAGTTTATGAAAAGAATTTAAGTTGTATACAAATCTAAAATGTTTTTTAAATTAAAGGTTCCATCATAAAAATCCTGAAGATGCTACCGAAGTCCCCGGTGGCTTTTTATCTGATTGCAACAAAGATTCCCTCACAAAAATCACAGCCTATGCCGATGCATCATTGAAAACTGCACAAGTTTATTCAAAATACCAATTCGAACGCATCGGCTTTTTCTCCGTTGATCCGGACTCCACTCCAAATAAAGTAAACTATAATTTACAATACCAAGTTATTTAAAAAATTTCATAAATATTATTTTCAGGCTGTTTTCAACCGCACGGTTACGCTGAAAGAAGATTCAGGCAAAAATTAAAAAAATTTACTTTCACAATCTCATTTGAACAAAACATATTTTTTATATTTGTAATTTATAAATAAAACCAACAGGCATTGATAACAGGATTTATTTTTTTCTCTTAAATTAATAATAATAATAATAAGGAAAAGCAAGACACTCGTCTCAATTACACTTAAATTTAAAAAAAAATCCAACAAAATGTATTCCTTGCCAAACGTTATAAATGCTTTAATACCTAATTCATAAGATTAAACTCAGTGAGACAAGTTTTATGTATAGTTGTGAAGGAAACAAATAGGAGATTCACTATACTTTTCAAACCTACATATTAAATACATTTACAATATCACTTGATATTAAAAGATTCTTCGGTGTTAATTTAGATTGGAGTGGAATATGTATACAAGGTTATTATGATATGATTATTAGGTTTAGTGGTGATAAAATATATAACATATTGTGACGATCAATGGATAAAACAGAAGCGGAACTTATACAGCTTGGACCCATGGATTTAAGAAGAAAATTGGTGCTAAAAGACATACAAATAGTGATTCAAACATTATAGAAAATATTTTCTTCTTTCCTATATGAATTTTTATACATTTACACTATCGTCAAGAGGATTCCGCCTCTTTCGCACACTATTTCGAAATACTCGAGTGAAACAAATCACAATATCACCGCTCAGGAGGCAAAGCGGCAACTACTGTCACGAGAACATTTCACACGACTGAGATTCATAAGGCATTATGTCTTTCGTTAATCACCAACTCATTTATACAATCAAGTATTTACACAATATTTCAACATCATAAAAAAGGGATAGACGCTTAAACGTTAACACTTTATTGGAGCATAATTATTTACGAGTAAGGAACAGATTAGTGAATTCTGATTTTACATATTAAATAAAATTGAGTTTAGTATAAGTCCTGGGTTTTATTAATTTTCCATATAAAAAAATAAGTTGATAATTTTTTACCAGTGGAAGATTGTAAAAATTATGTTATGTTTGAAATGGTTTTTTTTATTAAAATAAGTAATTATTGGAAATAATTGCAAATATATTGTATTATTTAAAATAATTATTTTTTATTATCAATGAAAATTTCTACCCTCTTAAATATTTTATATTAATTTTAACTAACCCTGTTTAATAAAACCCATTTTACTATGTATGAAATCAGAATCCACTGTGTTACCCATTTTAGAAAGGAACCAATTTTTATCCAAATACCCGGATGATATGCAGGAAACTTTACAATGTTCGAATTATACAAAAAAAATTGGAATGTCAACAGTAAGACATGGTGATTTATAATATAAAACATTATCAACAATAAGGCTTAACAGATTTCTTATAAATACTACATTCACAAAACCGTGTTTACAATCGTTTAAACTAGTGAATTGCCATAATGAATGGATCACTATGTGTTTTTTATTTACAAGAATACTGATTCACTCACCCGTAGACGAAACACAATTTATTGCAAAGATTTAATAAATAGAATAAAATACCCAAAATCAAATATCACATTCTCCACTTTCATCCCTAAGCAGGTAGATTTCTAATTTAATCAGCGGGGGTTTAGGCCTTGACAGTTCGGTATGTAAAAATATTTTCCGTGGAGAAATGAAGGTGAAAGTTTAGGCCTTTTTTCACATGTTAAAAATCGAAGAGATACCAATTTATGAGGATTGACTCCGTTGAAATATAAATTACCATCTATAAATATTATTCAAACTGGCACGATTTATTTAGACAGAGGTTTGAATCCAAAGTTACAAATAAATAAGTCTTAACTTTTAAATCTGAATATTCGTATAGCTATATTTGATCAATTTACAATTTCATACAGATTAATAATTATATTTTTCCATAACTATACATTTAAATAAGCCACCTGCAAGCACAACTTCAATGTTTACATTTTTAAGCAGTTGTGTTGATTGTCAGATGCTCGAAATGATTATGAATATTATATATTAAAAGCGTGAAAATTTTCATATATGATTAATTGTTTTGTAAACATATGTGGTCTATTAATTTAAAAAAATACACCCGTGCATCTAAATTTTCATATAATCGGTGAAGTTATTTAATTAAGTACTTCGTTCAAAGAAGTTAATTGAAAAGACAGTATTAGTTTTTAACATTTATAGATTAGAATTCAATGTATTTTTTTTTTGATTTGTAATTTGAAGGTTCAGTCACTTTTTAAAATTTAAGATATAAAATATATAAATATGTATTAACTAGTTCTATGAATTCAGTTGTTTTTAGTAGGAGTAGTATTAGTAGAACTTACACAGTTAACAATAAAGAGTTTTAACATCGTTTCTGAGCACCTGTTTAAGTCCAGTTCTCAGTATTGAGAAATTATTTTAGAGATAAATTATACAAATTGGTTCACAGTTAAATATTTATAGATTTTGGATGAGTATCAAAATAATGGGATCATTCTTTTACCATTGTGTTGGCATTTTACTCAACTAGTATTAAAAAGTCGATAAACGGACTGATAAGCTTTTCACGAAGAAAGATCTCTCTCAGTTCCGACTCTGCTCAACTATTTAAAAACCGATAAAAGGAATTGAATACAAAAAGTCCATGGAAAGAATCTTAAGTTTCATATTGTTTGTATTTTTTTTGTGGAAAAATACTATATTTATCTAAACTGAGTTTTACTAGTGATACTGAAAAAGTATGCAATCTGAATTATTTCACTGTACAATCGGGAGGATACGATATTCTATGATGAATGTCGAATTTACAATAAATACCAAGAAGAAATCAATACATCAAAATATGTACTTGATTAAGCATTTAATTTGATACTTGAGAAAACTAATTTTAATTATTACATATAAATTATGTGGTGTTTTTTTTTAAATATAATTTTCCTTCTTTATAACAGATAAACAAAACTGCATTCGTAGACTTTCCATAGACATATTTACTATGAAAGTTGACGTAAAAACGATCTCAAAAAAGATTCAGTATAAAAAAGATACAATACGGTGACAAATCAATTAGTTCAACTTTTAATAATCAAAGTAATATTTAATCACTAGTTTCATAAGTTATCTTATTTATGACACAAAAAACATACAAAAAACATAGTAGAGTGGAGAAAGGCAAAGAAAATTATCACACTATGATGGGAACCACATTAATAGTCAACCCTCAAGAAGCCAAGCTATATAAGATATATAAGACTTTTACACAATATCTACAAGACAAATATACAATTACTAGGGTAATGGACATCACATCAACAACTATTGACAAAAATTCTCACAGCAATGTCTTTCTTATAGCCTTGCGTTTTATCGCACTGGCTTTTTATAAAATAAATAAATATTTATAAATACATAATATGTAATCTACAATATTATATTTATATACAATTTTGAGAACAGTTTCTCTAAAAAACTCCTTTTTTAAAATTGGAAAAATAAAAATATACTGTGTGTGTTTCAAGATGAAAAATATTGACAAATTTTCAAGAAATCATCAAGTGTTGGTATTTTAAATTGATTGAAGAAGCTCACTTTGTAATTAATAGATTAACTTTTAAAGTATTCTCATAAATTTAACAATATAAAACTAGTCTAAAACTTAATGGATGAATAAAATTGTATTTATAAAATGAGATAAGAATTCCTTTTTTGTAGACTGCCTATAATTCCTGAGACTCCAAATTAGTAACTCGAGAACTTACACATGTCATATGAAAATATGAGATCCAAGTTATATTAATTTTAATTATGTGATTTTTACAAATCAGTTCCGGGATCCTCAGATGCCATTTGGAAAATTTCTTGACCTGGAAATATATATTGAATAAATAACAAAATTATTAACTTTTTTTATGTGAGAGTAGTTGAAGACGTACTTTCAAGATATGTTGCCAAATCGTGATCCTCTGCCATAATAGCTAAATGGCGAGGAGTATGGCCTCTAATATCGTCTCTGAGCAGCGATGCACCAGCAGCGACCAACATATAACAGATTGCTCTTCTTCTAAATGCGGCGGCTTTGTGTAAAGCAGTTTGACCTCTGCAAATTAATTTAAAATTACATAATACAATTCAGATAGTTGATTAATTTATATGTTTACCGTTCATTATCTTGCATGTTTAGAATGGATGTAGGAGCAGTTGCGATTAAGTATCTTACAATATCCTTATGACCATATCGAGCAGCCATATGAAGTGCTGTCTGTCCCGATGAATCAATTGATAACAGAGAATATCCTGAAGCATGGAAATCCTTCAACTGAAACAGTTAATAAAAAGATAATTAAAATGAAAGACAATGTCCAAATAAAGATGCTTCACTTACAGCTTTTAAATCGCCTACTTTAGCAGCTTTTATAACCCCCTCTGATGTTTTTTCAAGAAGGGTTCTAAAATCATACCAACAATTTAAATTAATAATCAAAATTGCTATGGAATAAAATAATGCACAAGTGAAACCGAATAAATAAGTGTTGTGAAAAAGAACACACAATTTTTTTTTAATTTTAAGCATCATTAAATTACCTGTATCCATACACATCTTGTTCTATTCCGAAAAGTCTTTCGTGAATGCTGCATGCAAATCAGTGAATAGAAGTGCAAAAAAGTATTAACAAAATGTAGGCAAATGTAAAATAAATGTGCATGAAAAAGTCAATTCACAAGTTGTATGTAGTAAAAAAAAAAGTTGAATTATATAAGATCTGTGGAAAGTATTATAAGAAACATTTTTTTTATAATTACTGCATACAAGTTTTGAATTCAGTGAAGTAAGAAAAAAGAATTTTGTGAAAATGTGTGCAATAATTCACGTTAGTCATAATAGAAATATCTATTCTCTACATAAACATTTATTTCATAAAATATATAAAGCTATTTGTGCAAACTGTAATATTTCAATATATTATACTTACAATTTAAAATTAGCCAGAGATTCTTTCAAAAGGAAGTCTTCCTTATTGACGGGGGGACTAGTTTCGTTTGTGGCTTCTGGTACAGTTGGCAAAATGGGAAGTTCCGATGGCACAATACTAGGCACTCCAGGAGTCATGGGAGATTGAGGAGTACTTGGTGACATTAGCTCTAGTGATTTTCCCGGGCTTCCGACACCAGACTCACTGTACATGCTTAATATTTATTTTATAAATTGTATGTATATGTATAATTAATTATAACATTTTGTCTTAATTGCAATACCTATAATGAGAATGATCGGGAACATCGAGTGAAACACCAGCACTCGGTGTATCCATGCTATGAGAAATGTCCAGGGATATAGATGGTCCTGTTGTATCAAATGATCTTGGCCCTGCGGATGTGTCCGATGGACCAGTTGTAGTCGGTGTCTCGGTATCGGGGGTGAGTGCTGCCAAGCCCGTATCCAATATGAATAGAGCATCATTTCCGATATCCGAAGCATAGTGGAGATTCTCTTGGGCTCGATCAACACGAAAGAATCTTTCAGCTGTACAAGCTGTTATAAAAAAATATATATAAATAAATAAACTCACTATCAAAAAATAAAGAATCTTTAAAAATATATTTACAATCCACGAAACACCAATCGGATGATAATGGTGGGGCATTTGTATTTTCTTTGACCATATTATCGATCATTCCTCTAACAAGCTCTAAATCGGCAATTGGATTAATTTCGATATTCATAATACATTCAGCTGAAATATTTATTGGATTATTATAAAAATAATTGGTCTGATATTTGTAGATTTTTTTTTATTTACCTGTTTGTGTCAGCAATTCCTTGTCATAGTGATATTGCTCATAGTCGGTCATTGAGATAAGATTGATGGCAAACTTGAGTGGTTCTTGTGCAGCTTGTCTATAATATAAATTTATTTATATCAGTTTTACATAATAATCTGTGTGGTATGTTTTGATTAGAAATACTTACGGCACATCAACTCTACCACGCTTCCTCTTTGCCAACATAGTGGCTTGATTCAGTCTTGATAGTGTAATGATTGACGGTGATAATCTACAGGCTTCTCCATCTACTTGCATTGGAATTGTTTTCGAAGTGATTATTTTGGCTGTTTGGCACTGGGCGATGCAAGTTCCGTGACCTCCGGCTTGCAGTAATGGCTAAATATGAAATACAACATTAGAACTAATACGATAACATCAATATGATTATTATTTTCTTGGCATACTCACCAGTTGATATGTAGTCAAACCGACAACTTCAATTAGACCGTCTTCCGTTGACGGATCGGCATAGCTACCCGATTTACTCCAAGGATGAGTACCACCGCCGTAACTAAAAGCATTCATTATAAGTAATATAACAATTATAATATATTGAATGTATATAATACCTAGGAATGTTGAGAAACACAATTGCATGGACTTTATGCTCTTTCAACTTATGAGTTAAGTCTTTCCCATCACATTCTAATGTAACTAATTCAGCGAGTCCTTTCCATTTTCTTTGCATTAAATCCCTTCCACCTGCAGTTCCGTAGAATAACTTATTTCTAATACGAGAGTTGAACTTTTCCGGATGGGCCTCTGTATAAATAATGAATATGTTTTTATTTTAATAGTATTAAGAGCAGCAAAAACAAAATACCTCTAGCTTCATGAAATTCCAAGGCAATATGGGCGTCGACACCAAAAGAAAAGTAGTTATTGACAACATTTAACGGTAGATTTGGATTTCCTGGAATTTTCTTATCTACGACTCCCGGATTGGGCTCTACATTCAATTGCCACCTATCGAGCAGAATTGTGTTACTGTCTCCTATATTAGCTAATATTTTTGAAATTGGTTCGTCTTCATAACCCTGGAATTGATTACATGTATTTGAATATTAGAAAATGATTTTTGAAATATTAAAGGGTTACTTACACCACCCCAGCCGAGAGCTCTAGCTAAATCATTCCCGGTGCCTAATGGAAGGACACCGACAGCTGGGGAAGGTTGGACACCAATTTTATCCAGGACACTGAGCACCCATCCAACAGTACCATCACCCCCGCATGCTAACACCCTGAGATTGGGGACTTTTCGAAACATTTCCAATCTGAAAAAAAAACTATATATATGTGACGTCATAGGTAAGTTAAGATTACGTGCTCTATGGCAAATACACAGCCTTTCGATAGAAGAGGATATTATGTAGGCGTGTAACGGGCGGAAGTTTTGAACAATTGTAGCACCAAGTAGGCGGAGATTCTATTTTTATATTTTAAATGATTTTTTTATCAGATAATAATATTAAGTCAACATTTTGTATTTGATCGGTTATTACGACTGAGAGATCGGGAATAATATTAATAAAATCCCAATCGATTGTCTTGAAACAGGTTTACTCTGATTTCCTGGATTGTAAGGTAAATACTGAGGCGATTATTAAGTAAGTAAATAGTTAGACAATTAATTAATAAACACATTTTTGTGTCTAAAAAAAGTAAAAAAACTTCTAAAAAAAACCCTCGGGCGTATATTATATACATATATATAAATGTTGAACGTGAGTGCATATTATATGTCTGTCTGTACGGATCCATCAATCAATCATCAGTGTTACCAGATGGAAGAATAATATTTTATTAATTATTTTAACACAATTAAAACATATCTCAAATCTCGAAACGGGTATTTTAATGATAATAATACTTAATTAATTTAAAAATAATTTTAGATATATTTAATAACGCATAATAAATTCTCAAAAAACAGAATTTATTGGGAGACTCGCTTTTTAAATTTTGTGATGAGTGTTGTCACCGTACTAAATTATTTTATCAATAATTTACCTTTAAAAACTTAAAAATAATTAATTACCTTCGTAAACCTAAAATAAAGCAGAGCATCTAAAAAAATTATCGATTGAAAATATTAAATAAATTCAAAATATTTTTAGAGGTATTTAATTAGATAATGCATAATAATTCCACATTTTTATATTTCATTTTTAAAATAAAAAAAATCTTCTAATCGATAAAAGAACTGCTTTAAAGCAAAAATGAAATCAAAACTCAAAATATAACCGTCCTATTAAAAAACCAAGCAACACATAAAAAGACATTAACATATTGAAAATTACCCTAGTATATAAATAAATAATAGCTAGTAGTTTAGTTGACACTTATTATTTGAACAATCCCTCCATGCTGACCATTTTTTCACTAATATTTTTTTATCAGCTTAAACTAATATCAATGGGTGTTTTGTATTTTTTTCCTATTCGGTTGTATAGTATCGTATTTTAAATTTTAAAGGAGTACGTTTTACTTTCCGCTTCATAATGTTACGTTCTATCAAAGGCAAATGATATTCTTTGAGGGACTAAAATGCTTAGATGGTCGTAAAATTCGATGCAGATTTTCATTTTTATCAAAAAAACCGCATTTTTACTGTGGATCTTGTTTTTTTTAATAATGTACCTAATATTTTTTTCAAATCGAGCATAACGAAAATACCGCTTTAGAAAAAAATCAATCGAAAACTCATTAAATATGTAGACTTCCTGGTTTTTGTCTGTTGGCTAACAATATAACACATTTAATATTTACGACGTCTATTCTTAAACTAAGGCGTTTTGTTTTGTGTTTATGAAATATTGATTAAACAGCGCACAAGTTTATTTTATAAATTTAGAGCAAATTTAAACCAAATCACACATTCAAAGAAGGGAAGCTAAATTAATAACGTGTTAACGGCAAATTGATAGACGAGTGAATCGTTAAGTGGACAGGTAAATTAATTATGGAAATTGATGGATAACAACCAAAATTCACATTGTGTAAGTACATGAAACATTAATGTCACTCAATGCATACATTAGACAGTTTTAATATGTTAATTTATTAATTAGTAAAATAACAATATTCAGTTTACATTGAAATGACTAATTTTAATTATTATTATAGTCGTTTACACCGCTATTTTTATATTATTAAATGAAAAAAATGTGTATAATCTGTATTACCGATGAGAATATATTTTCACAAGTGAAAGTATATTTTCGCTAAGTCGGTCGGTGGATGTATGAATGAAGATACAAATTCACTAGGTACTATTAGTAAATATGTATTAGGGTAATTAATAACTTTATATTATTATCACAAAATCTCATAACGTACTTAAATTAGTTAGAAAATAAAAATACGTATTCGGATATAATTTCACTGAAACATCAGTGAAAATATATTTTAACTTATAGTTCATATCATATAAATAATGCCAGGATAATACAGATTTTCGAACCAAATTTTATGATAAAAAATTAATAACCATAAATAAGGTTAAAGCAGTAATTTAATAGAAAACTCATTATTATAATATGAATCTTGTTGTGTTCTAATTTTCCTACATATTTATATTATCTACTTTTTCATAACCTTCACCATGGATAGCACAAAAAGCTTATTTAAAAACAAGAATTACGCTTTTTAGAAGGCAATAAATTGAATAAATTTAAAAACTCAGAATATTTACAAACATACTAAAAATCTGATGTCAAATTCACGTTCAACTTACGAGTGAAATCTTTCAAAATGGCAATCGGAAGACGGAAAAGCCTGACTAAGTAGAGGCAATTTTAAAAATGATTTACGGCCTAAAATTACTATAGAGAAAATTCAATTTGTGGAAGTAATAAATTATTATTTCTAAATTGTGCTGATGTGACGTCTTTGAATTCTATGAAAATAATTACATTTGGTATGCGACAATCGGCCAGAAATAAAATCGTCACGGCAATTATCCTTTTCCATTGCAATCCTTTGAAGGTAACTTAATCTAATAACCGACCGCTGAGCAGATCTGGACCTTTCTTTGAAGTCGGAAGAATAAACACAAAGGGGATCTGCAGAGAAAACGTCATCCATGTTGTTTTTTTTTTTCAAACATAATTATATACTAAAGAGAACGAAAATGGTCAGGGAGGGTATAACAATTTAAAATTAATTATAGAAAGGTTCAAATGTTATGGCCACTATCCCAAAAGCCACAAACTAGAAATCCAATAAAGGTAAAAGAACCACAATCTATTTACTCGCACAACAAACGAATTAATTATACACATTAAACAAATATAAATAATACACACATTGTGATTTTGTATAATTTTCATCGGCCATGGGAATATATTTTTCTTCAAGTTGTTCAAGACATTCAATATTATGTTCGTGTGGAGAAATCACAACCAGGAAGTATAAGTTTTAATTTGACATGAAGTTTTCCATCCTTACCAAAATAAAAGTATATACGGGAAAACGATTCGAAGACAGAAAAGTTGGCGATGGAATATGATAAAGCAGGAAATTGTACCCCTTATCTGTACTTTTACAGTCAAATGCATAAATTCAATCATAATATTTAACCACAAAGAACGAATATAAAAAATATATATTATTGAATTAATTGAAGGGAATTTTCACCATAATATACTGAGCCTACAGATAATATCTAATAATTAATTAATAAATAAATATCGTGACGCCTTCCCTATTGACGGGAGTCCCTTTATAAGGGGTTGGCCAGGCCACCTTTACGGGAGAATATAGTAGAGATGGTTTCCCAGGCCACCACACAGCAATGAGTACTTAAGATCTAGTTTGCTAAGCTAGATCTACCAAGTGACTCCGGTGCCGTGAATCGAACCCGGGAGTCTTCACTCACGAATCCGTTACACTAACCACTGGGCCACAAGGCGGCTCTTATAAGTAATATATAGTTTTTATAAATTAATTTAATATTAAATTGAACATACCCTGGTCCAGGTCCTCCTTGAGTCAAGTCGAAAACCTGTCTTGGGTTGAGCAGCCATTGGAATTTTTGGAGTAGTTTGGCGCCTTGGTTTCCTCCACTCTTGGGATTGATGAAGACCAGCACCGGTGTCACATTGCTGGTTGGTATTGGTTTGATGACGAAGGTCTTCTGATCGCATTTAGCATCTTTGCTCTTCTTTTTCGAAGTTCCCTTTTTCTTGGGAGACTTGCGAAGGGATGATTTGAAGCTTCCGCGGCGTGGTAGTTTCACTATCCACGAAGGAGGAACGATGATCTTCGATTGAACCCCTGAAAAATAAATTGAAATTATTAAAAATACTAACGAGGTCATGCATGATTAAAAATTAAATCCTTTGTTGTATTTTCGATGCAATATAAAATACGATTAAAAAGCTGACCGTTTCGTTAGGGATTCAATTTAATCTCGAAACACTATTTTTATGTAAAGCGTGATCAGTAAAACGAAATTTATAGTTTTAATTTGATAAAACCGGTGGAATTTTAATCACTTTACGAGGAAGCATATAAAATATTTTTATCATTATATATATGTAACTAATTTAACAGTATGGGTCATCTATTAGTGGCGTGGCTACAAATACTGTGGTCATGGGTTCAAATCCCACTCAAGTCAAAAAAAAATTAAATTGACTTGATCGGTTATTACGACTGGGAGATCGGGAATAATATTAATAAAGTCGCGATCGATTATCTTGATCCAGGTTTACTCTAATTTCCTGTATTGTAAGGTAAACACTGATTATTAAGTCGGTTACCTGTGTAACTAGTAATAGTTCATAAATAAAGACCCTCTCACAAAAAGCTCCTTGGGGCGTAAAATAAAAAAATAAAATATTAATACAAAATAAAAATTCCCGTTGCTTACAATAAATACAAAATATGTATGTATACGGAGGCCACGATTAAGTCCTTTTTATAAATTTAATAGTTAAAAAAGATCACAAATCTATTATAAAAACGATACGTTTTTTTAGAGGGTTTCAATATTGAAATATCCACACATTTTATTAGAAAGTTTCGGACACGTTGTAAAATTTATGTTCGTCTTTTCAAATGTATATAGAATTTAAAAGGCAATTTCGATATATTTATCTATCCAAACTGGCAGTTAAATGTCATATGATGTCTTTTCGCCTACGTTTATTGGATAGTTTCATAGATATTGCAAAGAAATACTAAATTTAGCATTAATTATGAAGTGTAATTTATTTTTATTTGCCTGCTTACGAAAATACTTTTCTTTGCAGTTTATTATGTGGGAGTTTTTTATAGGGGATATTTTACAAATATTTCGCAATTTATTCAACTAAGCACACTCAGTGTACAAATTCTTCATTTAATGCAATTTATGTTGGGAAAAGGTATTCTTTACCTTTGAAAGTCTGGCTTATTATTCCACGAATATTTTTTTCCTGTAACTCGTTTTGGAATTGAGTATTACAATGCTAACGGCACAAGTCAAACGGATTTTTCCAATTTTATGGGCAAAAATATCGGAAACCAAGCCAAATGAATGAAAAAAAATACCAAACTTTGTTACACTCTATTTACTATAGAACAGGCAGAAAAAATATACACTGCCGATCGTGTAATTTGGCTTTGTGTCCTACAATTTTAACTGTTGAATTGTATTCACTGTAAAAAATATACCCTCTAAAATATTCTCAGTTATTTCAAGTCCACCATATATATAATATAAAAGCTTAGTTGATTGAGATTCGCAATAGATTAATAATCCCCAATATACACATTACGAACCAGGAAATCAGAGTAAAACTGAGTCGAGACAATCAACCGGGAGTTTATTAAAATTATTCCCGATCTTGCAATGGGAACAACCACGATGTTCATTTGCCATTAGCTAATAATCTAGAATTTTATATTTTTTTCGACCTTTATTTTTATTTTATTAAATAAGAGAAAACAGTTTTCTGGAATACCAGAGAACTAACATCTTTATACAAAGGTGTATAATTACATAATTACTTACTAACGTAAATTAGGTACATATTTACAAAATATAGAATAAGATACAAAATAAACGAAAATAAAGTAAATAAAGTGAAGTGCGTATAAAAAAGGTAAGGTGTATTAAATCAAATTTAACTAAATAGTAGTCCTTTAAGGATAAAATTAAATTCAGTGAAGGTGTCTTGAAAAATACCTTCAGGTAAGGAGTTATTATAAAAGGACATTGACCGTTTAAAGAATGTATGGGACATATCGCTTGCTCCAGCGTATAATATCGTAAGTGCAAAAAAAAATCTGTGTGCTCTTAAGTCTTTATGGAACTGAGCCACATATTGTATGTATGAAATGTATGAAACGTCATAAAATTTTGATTTTCAATCATTATTTAACCTATTAAGTGGGACTTATTCGAAATAGTAAAATAATCCTATTTGACCGGCAACTAATGTACATTCATCTATTATCAATTACACATTTCATGTCTTTGTCAATAGAAGGTAGTTAATCGTAAATTGTTATATTTTATAAATAATAATTAAACCGAGTGACACGTGATAGGCAGTGTTACCAAATTGAATATGTGGCTCAGTTCCATAAAGACTTAAGAGCACAAAGATTTTTTTTGCACTTACGATATTATATGCTGGATCAGGCGATATAATTAGTTTTTGCAAAATTGCGAATTTATATTATTATTTAAATGTAAAATATTATTAATCGCACAATTATTAACAATGGATATTTATCAAAGGTAATGTTACCCAGCTGAGCAATTAATAACCAGGTGAACACGGCCATTGGGCAATTAAATCAAGGACATTTCTCCAGACGAAATAACTCACTGTATAAAAGACAATCTTATTGTCTCCTATCTTTAGTCCGGTCGAATGAAAACTCTAAAAGGTATATTGTGGAAATAGGATGTGACATACCCAAAGTGCACTCTTCTCCTATACGTTGTATGTTGAAACAGGATTCCTTGTTGTGATAAGCTGACTTGCACCAGGAACACGTCAGGGCCACTATGTCCTTAGAACTGAACGACAACTTCGCATGGAGAGCCTGCAAATAATCATTTTCATCATATATAAAACAAACTACAAATCTTCATTTAATACTAATTCAATCCCACATAACGTTAGGCTTTTTTTAAATCATTATTATTAAGAGAAAACAGTCGTCTGGAATACCAGAGAACCTACATCTCTGATGGAGCTTTCTTTGAGCGGGTTTTTTTTATACACAACAACGTTTTAATTGTCTGTCGGTGATCTTATATAACTAATTACACAGGTTACTGACTTAATAATCAGTATTTACCTTACAATACAGGAAATCAGAGTAAAACCTGGATCTAGACGATCAAGATCAAGACCAGACCTTGACATATTTTCGGTTAGTTCAAGTTTACCCTGTATACATATCCTGAAAATTCACTACATTATCCACCTAATTTTTATTGGGTACGAAGGCGAAATATTGAGAAAAAGTATACTTGTATTCATTAAATATATCACTATTTCCCAATCAACACATTCTTTACCTGTAAAGCATTTCCACACAACTTGGTCATTTTCAGTCTTTGTTCAAAGATTCTGAGTGATTCATATTGTTTTTTGAATGAATAACTTCAATATTCGTAACGTACTCACAATAGAAGTCTACAAGCTAATAAATAATTGGTTGAAATCATTTTGATTTAAGTGTGATTTTAAATCAACATTAGAAAATATGAGGATTATATCCAAAACTTTAATATGCCTGAGCATTACCGAGAAGCCAAACGAGGGATTCTCTTGGTTATTGTATTGTAGAGATTAGTTTACAATGTGGATAACGTATAGTATTTTGTGGTACAGATAAGAGGAAGAAGGTCAGCCAATACAATTTTAGTCACGGTACTCTGAAACCATCGTGCCAGTTCAGTAATCCTCTTATTAGATTGAAAGTGCTGACACGATCGAATTCACAAGGGGATAATATAAATAAAAATTTAATACTTAAAACCATTATGCGATTAAAGTGAAGCCGCAGAGAGTGTGTTTATTATTAGAGGTGGGGCGATGCACAATAGAAATAAATCGGGGTAGATAATATCTGGGGGTAGTAATTGTAAGGGATGAACATGGTGAAATAACGACTGCTGAAGGATAGTGACAAGGCGATAAATAAAACTTAAGAGCCCATTTCGCAAGTCGGTTTCAAGCTTTCACTATCTTCGAACAGATTTCAGGACCAATTCTAAAAAAAAGGACTCCTTAAAATGTATAGAAATCCATAAAATTTTAAGACGCACATTTCAATAAATATGTGAAAATAAGGGGCATTGTGAACATTTATAGGTATGTGCGATTTCTTATGACTGATATTCGATAGCAATTATGTATCCCGATTTAAAGAATGGTTGTATATAAGACAAAACCATTATTATTATCAATAAAAAATCATAATTTAAAAATTTATGTTCACGTAGATTAATTGATTTATTTATGTACACAATTTTTTATACCATCATATGAAGATTCAAATAATGCAGGGGAAATAACAAAAACCCTTTAAAAATACTATTTTGTATATACATACGCCTTCAAAGACTTTTTACATACTTATGTCTCAGGAAATCATACTAAACCTGGATCGGGATTTTATTAATATTTTACCTAATTTTCGAGTCATTATACCTTTATTAATAATTGGACCGATTATTCAAGGTTCTTTGACTACGGAATTGCTCCATAGATAATTCGTAACTGGTGGACGCGCTTTTTAATATTCACCGAAATATTTTAATGCTAGTTGCCATTTTTTTTCCTTATCTATATATGAATATTTATATTTTGTTATGATGGGAATATATTAGTAATATTAAAATAATGAAGGGGAAAAAACAAACCTTTATAAGGTTAAAAAAAATTGTGAATACCGGGGCAATTTTTCAGGTGTACTTAAAATTATTGGACTACAGAATTGCTTTATACATAATTCGTAACCGGTAGACGCGCTTATTTGACTTTGTAATAATAATATAGACAAATAATTTATTTGCATTCGTAGCATAAGCGTATTTCCATCCAAAATCAAAATATTTCAACTATACTTATTTAAGTAAATCATCTATACACGATGGACGAAAATTCAATATTATTTTAAAGTCCACTTAGTATGTGTAAGTAGAATTAAAATGTGTTTGATTTGCGTATGTTACTCAAATATATATATATATATATATATATATATATATATATATATAAATGTTACATAAATCTGTAGAATCCGATGGCTTGAATTAAGCTGATTAAAACTCAAACTACATTAATATATTCGAGTAAGGATTGAGAAGTGTTTACAGATTTTGGTGCTGAAATGAAGCGGGCGATGTCAAAGATAGTTTCACTGAATTTATGTGTCTGGCTGCAGGCAAGTCGTATAAAAAAATCCCCCTGAAAGAAGGATTACACGGGAAATCAATTCACAAATCTTTTACAGCGAAGAGTTGGTTGCACTCACATGTTTGTAAGCCAAATTCTGTATGTGACTCTCATACAAGAGATTGTTGAAAATGCTACCAATGCGGCTTACAACTTTTTGTGTCAAAGAAATGTCTTTTTCCAGACATCTGTTTCTGATGTCTTTATTTTTCAGCGCCGTCGATACTGAATAAACATACCAAACACGTCTTAAAAGCCAAATGCGAATATACCTGCCGAAATCGTATTTACCTTAGATAATTTTTAATTAAAATTTTACATGCACAGTATTCCTCATCCAAATACCTTTAAATAGGCTACAACGACTTGACAACGAATTTGCACACCTGGGTGATCTCTTTTCCACTAATTCTGCCACCTAGAGGGCTTGTTTAGGACCCACCTCATATAGTTACATATAAATTATTGCTTCCTACACCTTACTTTATTTTATATAATTACATTTTTGTTGTAAATCTTTTTTATTATTATTTTTGTTTTGTCTGTAAAAAATCTCTTATGAGCGTTTATATGCAAATAAATAAATATATCTTTTGGGTTGAATTTGTATGAATTTATCGTCTACTTTCTTTTCAGACTGCGTAACTCCAAAATATTATATATAATTTTTATTTAGCAAATAACATACTTCATAAATCCATGCACATATATGAAAACAATAAATAAATAACAAATAAAAATAATAAATAATTATAAATTCATAAAATAATTTAAATTTAAAAAAAATGTGTAGTGAGTCCGCGACTTTCAGCTCGAATTAGTTATTTGTCTCTCCTGTAAAATTGCAATTGTCTTCCAAGAAAGTCGTCATTATTATGTTTAACTTACATTGTTTGGTTGATAAATTTTTATTTTATTTAAAAAGTAAAAAAAAATCACCGATTTGACAAATTTATTTATTGTCTTACGGCCGTATTCAACATTATAGTGTAATGAGAGAGTGTGTGTGGTGCGTATATGAATAGACCTGGTGTACACTAATACTACCATGCTCTATTCGTATACTCACCAATACTATCAGCTCTAGCACGACTCACTAACACACTCTCATTACACTATTTATTATATTGAAGACAGCCAAGGGCCTTTTGAGAAGTCTTGGCTTGTCTTACAGCTCTGTAAGATTTAGGCTAGGTTTATAAATTATTAGGTTTAACTTCATACGGAATTTTTTTTCACCACAGTGTTTGTAGCTATATCTTTAGCTTTTATGTTATTAAGTAATTTTAATACAAAAAAATTGATCCCTCGGTGCCTTATCTTGGTATTCTATAGTATAAAATATAATTATAACAATGCTTTTTTAAACAAATTATAATTTTTTGTATTGCGTTGTATTGCGTTTTTTTTTGGGACAATCAATCCGACAATATGGTTGATAAAAGGGCATTTAGAATAAAGAGGAGGTTAATAGATCTTTGAAAACATTTTTTTTGCCAAAATACAAAGAGAGTAAAAAACAAAATGCTATTCTTATATATACACCTATGAAATTGTTTTGTTCAGGTATATCATTTGTCTAATTTTCATATTTTGTTTTGTGAAATACGCAGGCCTTTGAAGAAAATATTATTTTTATAGAAACAGCAAAGAAGAAAAACCAGTAGAGAATTAGATAAAAGCAAAGAACGATAATAAAGAGACACTCTTTGCCCGAGGCGATATATTTACAGCGACTGGATATCGAAAATATCTTATTTTATCACAAGGCGCCGACGTCCTGTGAAAATTCCCAAAAACATCAAAAAAGGCTTTCATCTGACCACAATGAATATACGATATACGAAAAATCCGATTGCGCTTTTTCCCACACAGCCAGTTAATGTATACACTTATAAAGGGAGAGTGGAAAAAATACAAAGATTTCCCGGGGGCACTATCTATTTAAAAACGGTCTACCTAGGATCAAAGGTAAAATATTATAAAGTGTGGGTGCCAGAATAAATGAAAGATCGATTGTATATTGCACATACAAAAATACACACTTTGAAAAATTGTAATAATTTTTCTTATGTATGCTAATGAGATATGTATCTCTAAGAAAGAAATGATCGCGTGATATATGAGGTTAATAAGAATATATTATTGAGACCGCAAAGGCACTTAAGACTTAATAGGAGGTACTATAGAATATATTAATTTTCACAAGCCCCTGAAATAAAGCAGAGTATGCAAAAACTTCCCCCCATTAATGTAATAATTCACGCCGATTGAACGAGGAAATTTACATTTTTTTTTAAACATGAAATAGAATAACTAATGTGAAAAATCATACTGACAATAGAAGATTTATTTGCCAAAAAGAAACTGTCACGATAGCAATATAAAATGCAATTTCACGCAGACCAATATTTGTCGTGGTAAAAAGCCACCCTTTCATTGTGTTTTTTTTTTAATACTTAACGAATTTGTCTGAATGCTAATGGCCGTAACTGGGGTAAGAAAGTTCTTCACAGAGGACTAAGAAAGACCATCAAAATGAAACAATGAGCGATTAATTTATAAATTGGTAGACCCTCGAAGACAAAAAGAGATGTTTGGCTAATTACTTACAATGACTAAGGCCTAAAACTAAGACGAGGACACTTTTAATGACAGATTATAACGGAAAATTTGGCCCCTGAAAACAAGCCATGACGAATAAATCAACTTAATAACATAATACGTGTGAGTTCTTCCAAGAAAAGGGTGTTTACTCTTTGGAAAAATTAGATTTCAGATTAATTTTTATTATTTTTTTAATGAATTCTTTGTATTTTTTCCCAGCATTGATCGCTGGAGTAAAAAAATCATAATAAGACGGTGCTTATATTTCTTAGTATCACTAATACATTTAATTTAATATTGCTTTTATTGTTATATTCGTTTTTATTTGAATTGTGACTGGCCATTAATTAGTTTTTTAGACACAACAACGGGTTAGTTAATTGTCTGTCGGTGATTTTAACTATTACTAGTTACACAGGTCACCGCCTTAATAATCAGTATTTAGCTGACAATACAGGAAATTAGAGTAAACGTAGATCAAGACAATCGATCGGGATTTTATTCAAATTATTCCCAATCTCGCAGTCGTAATAAACGATCAAATCAGTTTATTTTTTTACATTGAGAGGGATTTGAACCCATTACTTATCCCCCGACAGATTAATTTGGTTTAATAAATCGTCTATTGACAATATTTTTACTAAATTGATAAAGAAGCATTAGAGTTTCCATCTTAGTACAAGCAACGAATCACAATTCGAATAATCTTTTATTCTAACTTTACCAAATCAGCACATTTCAGAACGATAAATCTTAATATGAATGGCTTCGGTCGGAAAATGTGATGGTGTAAAAGAAAATATTAAAGGCGAGCAATCTCGTCAAGTAATTAATAGGCGCAAACGATCCATTTGGACGTTGGCTTTGATTAAGATTGCGCTGCGTACGATAGAAAAAGAAATCGCCTAGCAAGCAATATGCTATTGGATTTTTATTGGCCAAGGCCAATTTAATTTCAGAATAATTATAGTCGATATTCGTTCAATAAGAGCAGCAATTTAATGAGCAAAAAATGCGTGGAATTGGCTTTAATAATAGACCACTTGAATAAAATATTGAATCGATAAAAAAAGTTTTTACATTCAACTCAAATATTATTAAAACATACTGATAAAACTAATCGATTTTTCACCCAATAAATATGTGTATTGTGAATGGAGTGAAAGATTAGAGCTATCAATAAAAATCGATGGGGGTGATTCGGCAAAATTTTGGTGACAAGTATTTTCAGGACGATTACCCAATTTGTCATGTTGGGATATGAAAAAGAATTTTATTTCAGTTATATAATCATATTTTGTAACACAGAAAATTTATTCTTTGAAAGATATACAAAATTCAGGTGAAATTTACTGCGGATATTTTATTCAGGAAGCCAATTTGTTCGCGTTTAAGTAACTAGACGTGAAATTATATTTTTAAGAAATGAATTTGGACGAAATTCCGGAAATTTTTATGTTAAAACAGTCATAAAAATAAAAGGCAATTTTGGTTCTATTGAAAAATTAAGCCCAATAAAATTTTGCCTGCACAATTATATATTTAAAAGGACAGAAAAAAGATAAAAATCCTAGTATTAAAATAAATCAATACTTAAATACAACCTATACCTATTAATCATTATTTTTGGCAATGGAAGTTAAAAAAAATCTGCTTGTTACTCCATTTAAAAAAAAATTGTGTTGTAGGTTTAGGCTTAATATTCTCATAATTACAAGAATGTAAATGGATTGGCCACTTTTCATTATAGTTGAATCATGACATTATCTAAAACATAAAATAACCTTGTTCAAGAGTATAAAGCCCAGACAAAGAGAACGTGAAATCTGTTCGCAGCGAACTGTCAACGGCTGAAAACATATCAAACTTTCGCATTCTGTTTGGCCGCGCCTTTAATCTCGTATTCATGAAAAAAATTACTACGTTTAAAAAAATCTAAAGCAAATTCATCATGCGATTCATTCATAAAAAAGGGATATTACAATCTTATTCTTCGGGTGTGTATTTTCCGAAATTTGCTTTCATCGTGAAACGTGGTATTTAACAACACATTAATTAACCATATGCGTGTGCTTTGGGTCGGAATAATGGTGCAAGTCTATAGAATAATATTAATTATTAAATTGAACGTCAGAACATAATAGAACTATATCATAAAACAGATGTAAGGGTATTAATATGATACCCATTATACTAGCATTGTTTGCATTTGAAACATTACTATACGTACTTCGAAGACCAGTTCCACTAAATTGTATGGAAACTGAAATAATATTATCATTTCCGAAACACTTTTAGGGTCGGTGCAACATAATATGTATGGAACATATTCAGGGAATTTTATAACAATGTATATAATTTTAAATTTGTGAAGAATATTCTAATTTTAATAGAATGAAACCTCGTCGTTAAAGTACTCATTAAGCGAAACTAATTTTTGTTCACTAAAACCCTTAATTCCTAAAATTCGCTATGCAAAATATGGCTCTTTAAGGGATAAAGTTTTTCACGGTGTTTTTAATTTTATTTATTAATTTTAATGTCGGTGAATGCTCTTTATATTAATATAGGACAATATTTAAATAGTTTATTATACATTTTAAGTAGTTTTCGTATAAAGAAATATTTGAAAACCTAAGCGGCTAATTATTTGGATTTATTTAATAAAAATAAATAAATAATAAGTGTACCTAATGTAAGAAAATTATTGTCAGGACGAATAAATTTGAATTAATAACAAAACTATTTTTAATTAATTGTGATATATCATTGAAATTTAATAAAACACTTGAATATAAATTAAATATCAGCAAGCTAATCATAATAAAGTAAGGATGTTAATATTATATTATAAAAGCTGCTACGATAATTAATTTAGCGTACGAAGTCTGATGTTTTACTAACAAAAAATAATTGATATATTTTGCATTTTTTATAGAATAAATCTGTTTTTAATTAAATACATATTTAAAACAGGGTTGTAACAAACGATAAACATTACCGCATCAATATGGTTCTGAATGCAAATGAAATTATTATGGATCATTTAAATGTGCATTATATTATTTTAATGGATACTCGCTGGTTTATTGGCTATAAATTCATATGAAGCTTTTATTACTGATACGAAAGCGATTCAATAATAAATTATTATTTTATAGGATGCATTCGCTAAATTACTTTTTTGCAACATTAAAATTGTAAGACGTTGTAAGAGTGTGATCGAAAAAACTCCATTGTTTAATAGATTAATCAAGACGATTGAAAAGTTCGAACGGGTTGTGAAAAAAAACAAACATTTTCCCAGAGAGTGAAGAAATTAAATGTGAAAAGGTTCATTATTAGTTTGAAATTTTAGAGGCTCGTTCGTGGATTAATTGAAAATTTCAGGTGGAAGTTCGACAGCTTTGCAGCCATAATTTGATGATGTCCGTGGTAAAAAAAAACAATTTCAAAGGAAATAACGGAATTTACAAAAAAAGATGGGGCCCTTTCTTATTAATTAAGATCGGTGGTCGACGAAGTAAACCGATCAAAAAGGAAACATAATGAATATGTATTGATTTATACGAAAACGAAGGCGGAATATGCGATGAGATATTTTTTCCGAATAAAATTAATATTGACAATTTCGTAATAATTGTTAATTTGACTTTGCGTCTTAACATCATTGAAAAGATTACTGAATAAAATTCTGTATTAAAACAACAGATCGTAATTACTTAATAACAGGTAGGCAAAACTTATAGCCGTTCTAAATTAGAGAACGTACAGCCGTAATCGGTTTTTTTTTCATTTTAATTAAACCATTAAGGACTTGAAATACCTGCGGCATAATTGGTTGTGCCATAATAAAAATTCTCAAAAGCCCAGGATTCTTTCATTAACTAGTAGCACTAATTATTTAAACTGGATTGAATGTTATTTAAATTAAAATAAAACATATGAAATTCTGGTAATGATTTCAAATATTTCGTTAGCTTAGTGGTAGATTAATTGGGGCTTAACCAGAAGACACAGGTTTGAGTCCATGTGTTTGGTGTATTGATTCAATTCATTTTCCATGCATATTTCAATTTAATAACCTTTAATCCAGTATAGTATATGTATTGATATATTTATAGCTCAATATAATTTTATATGATCGAGTTAAGTGTATTAAATGAAAAGGAAAGAAGTGCAGGACCTACATCTTCTCCTTCATTGAGCAATTAATAGTATGTAGGCACTTACTGGTGTGATGAGGTAATAGATTTTTCATGATTTTTTTCAATTTAATATTACAAATTAATATAAAACAATACTATTTCAATATATCAGTTGCGTGTATACCACCGTTGAGTAAAGACGTATAGTAAAGTGCTCCCGCATGGTGTCGCAAGTTCGAAAGTGACGAGTGCACAAGTGACACAACCATCAAACCGGTCTTGCTCCGATTTCTCCTGTCCGGTATCATACTGTTCACTTATATTACACTGTAATTTCTCCACACTATATACAAGACAATGGAACTGGATCATCAATGTCCTGTTGCCGCATCGACTAAAAATACGCTAGATTCTTGGATCAAAGCCCCGACAAAAACAAAGAGAATATCCAGTCCGGAGAATGCCAGTAAAACCAAACAGGCATGCCCAAATAAGAACTGGCTTGCTGTGCCAACAGCAAATCGCTTTCAACAATTAGAAGACAAACAAGAGGAGCAGGCGATTGGCAAAATACGCCAAAGCCACCACCTATATTTGTGCACGCAGTAGAGAATATAAAACCACTGACAGACTTCTTAGAGCAAGTAGCTCAAGGAGCATTCTACATTAAACAGCTGGGTAAAACCCAAGTAAAAATACAGATCACTAAGTCTGAAAAATATATACCTGTAATCACAGGTTTAAAAATAGAGATACCGAGTTTCATTCGTATCAGACGAAAGAAAGCCGATCATATAAGGCTATAATAAAAACCCTTCACCACACGGCAGATATCGCCGAAATAAGCGAAGAGCTCGCAAGTCACGGCCATGATGTTATCAGAATAACAAACATGTTGCAAAAAACAAACAAAACCCCACTGCCTATGTTTCTTTGCGAATTGAGACAAAAGGAGAATAACAAAGAAATTTTCAAAATTGACACCATACTTAGGTGTAAAGTCGTAATCGAGCCACCAAGACCTCAAAAAGAGGTCATACAATGTAAAAAGTATCAAAGATACGGACACACCGCGAAATATTGCAACAGGACTCCGCGTTGCGTAAAGTGCGCAGGTGAGCACGCAACAACTGATTGCAACAGAACAGCAAGAGACAACAATGTGAAGTGTGTCAACTGCAACGGGAATCACCCGGCAAATTATAAAGGTTGCGAAACACGCAAAAAGGTACAAACAAGCCAATTTCCCGTATTAAGAAAGAAAATAATTTCAAAACAGACAAACAACTTGACTAACACTACAACTTTCAAAACCAATGACATGCCTAAGTCGTATGCTCAAGCCACCAAAAATATCGAGCCAACTCCCGAAAAACCACAAGACAATATTATAAATAATTTAATAATTAAAATGAACAAACTCATTGAACTTGTCATGAAAACCATGGACAACATGACACAGATCATGGCAGCTCTTGTCCTAAATAAAAAATGATTCCATTATTAAAAATATGTCTTTGGAACGCCAACGGTCTTGGACAACATAGCCAAGAAATAAAATTATTTTTAAAAGAAAAAAAACATTGACATAATGCTTATATCGGAAACACACTTTACCGAAAAAAGCTACATAAAAATTCCCATGTATACTATATATACGACGAATCACCCCGATGGAACTGCGCATGGCGGAACAGCGGTGATAATTAAAAACACTGTGAGTCATCATCTCACTGAAAAATATGATCGAGAATTTCTCCAAGCAACCACAATTGCTGTCGGAGATACAAATAATTATGTATATATATCGGCTATTTACTGCCCACCCAAACACTCGATTAAACGAGAACATTTTGACGATTACTTCAGAACACTTGAAGCGGATAAATTCATCGCATGTGGGGACTTCAATGCCAAACACCAACAATGGGGGTCTAGACTGGCCACACCCAGGGGGAGAGAACTGTATAAAAGTATGGCAAACAACAAGTTGACTCATCTATCGACTGGTGAACCAACATATTGGCCTACAGATAGAAGAAAAACACCGGACCTCATAGACTTCTGCGTAGTGAAAGGAATTCCAATCGAAAGACTGAGCGCAGAATCTTGCCTCGATCTGTCATCAGATCACTCACCTGTTATTATTAAATACAGCTTGCTACAACCAATTATCAAACCCAGTAAATTTACACTCGGTAACCGTCACAAAGATTGGGAATATTTTAGACATATCTTAAGTAAAGAAATTTAAAATGTGATATACCATTGAAAACAGAAGACCAACTTAACACCGCAGTTATTCACTTTCAAAATCAAATTCATTCCGCAGTGAAAAGAAGC